>CAUYLG010033006.1:0-61655 GCA_963573385.1 Cacajao melanocephalus
GTACAGCAAAAGAAACAATCATTAGAGTGAACTGGCAACCAACAGAATGGGAAAAAATTTTTGCAATCTACCCATCTGACAAAGGGCTAATATCCAGAATCTACAAAGAACTAAAACAGATTTACAAGAAAAAAACAAACAGACCCATTCAAAAGTGGGCAAAGGACATGAACAGACACTTTTCAAAAGAAGACACATATGAGGCCAACAAACATATGAAAAAATGCTCATCATCACTGGTCATTAGAGAAATGCAATTCAAAACTACATTGAGATACCATCTCATACCAATTAGAATGGCGATCATTAAAAAATCTGGAGACAACAGTTGCTGGAGAGGATATGGAGAAATAGGAACACTTTCACACTGTTGGTGGGAGTGTAAATTAGTTCAACCACTGTGGAAGACAGTGTGGCAATTCCTCAAGGATCTAGAAATAGAAATTCCATTTGACCCAGCAATCCCATTACTGGGTATATATCCAAAGGAGTGTAAATCATTCTATTATAAAGACACATGCACACGCATGTTCATTGCAGCACTGTTTACAATAGCAAAGACCTGAAACCAACCCAAATGCCCATCGATGATAGACTGGACAAGGAAAATATGGCACATATACACCATGGAATACTATACAGCCATAAAAAATGATGAGTTTGTGTCCTTTGTAGGGACATGGATGAATCCAGAAACCCTCACTATCAGCAAACTGACACAAGAACAGAAAATCAAACACCGCATGTTCTCACTCATAGGCGGGTGTTGAATAATGAGAACACATGGACACAGGGAGGGGAGCATCACACACTAGGGTCTGTTGTCGGGGAATGGGGAGGGACAGCGGGGGATAGGGAGGTTGGGGAGGGATAACATGGGGAGAAATGCCAGATATAGATGACGGAGGAATGGAGACAGCCACCAAACCACATTGCCATGTATGTACCTATGCAACAATCCTGCATGTTCTGCACATGTACCCCAGCACCTAAAGTACAATAAAATATATATAAGTAAAAGAATAGAAGAATGAAAGAATATATAAAGTAACATAGGCCCATTTCATAAAAGATTATAAGTGAGGAGAGACTTCACAGAGAAGCAGAAAACAGAGCAAGTGTTTGTAAGATAGAATGATTAGGGTGTGGGGAAAATGGAAGGAGTGAAGGGAAAGAAACAACATCTCTTATTAGAATGAATTGAAACTCTGGATAGGCACAGAGGCTTAAAGCAGCATGGTATGTTGCCTGGATTATGAATGGTTTTCTAATGCTGTTATGTAATGCTCTGGAGGAGTTAGGGCAAGTGGAAGCCAGTGGTAGGGTTTGAGATGTGTTAAATTCCACTCATTAAATCAGCCCAGTCATTCTTGTATTTTGATGAGTTCCTACAGTGGCTCTAAAGAGCTAGATGAGGGGTAGCCAACCCACCTTGCTAGTCTGAAACAAAAAACATATAATCTTTATTTCTCAGGTTCTGCTGCAAAATTCTCTTTCTCCAGATTTACCATTTCTTAGTTCATTTGAGCTGCTATAACAAAATACCACACACAGAAATTTACAAACAATAGAAATTTATTTCTCACAGTTCTGGAGGCTGAGAAGTCCAAGAACAAGGCACCAGCTGGTGAGGGTAGGTGCCTCTGCTTCCAAGATGGTGTCTTATTGCATTATCCTCTGAAGAGGAGGAACGCTGTGCCCTCACATGGCAGAAGGGACAGAAGGGGTGAAAGGGGTGAACTCCCTCTGCCTAGTCTTTTTGTAACTTAATACCATTCATGAGGGCTGTGGAGCCCACATGATTAATCACTTCCTAAAGACCACACTTTGTAATACTCTTGTATTGAGGATTAAGTTTCAACTTGAATTTTGAAAGGGACAAAAACAGTCAAACCATAGCATTTTAATATCATCCTTGATGGTACTTGGTTGCATTTGCTGCTAGCATTTCTTTTTATTATAGGCTCTTGAATTTTCAACCTCTTTGGACTGAGACAATGGGGTCTTATTTTGCATCATATTTTGTAGTAGATCATACACAACCCTGATTTCAATTTGTTTTGGTTTGGTTTTTTTGAGATGCAGTTTCACTCTTGTTGCCCAGGTTGGAGTAGAATGGTGCAGTCTCAGCTCACTGCAACCTCTGCCTCCTGGATTTCAGTGATTCTCCTGTCTCAGCCTCCTAAGTAGCTGGGATTACAGGTGTGTACCTCCACACTCAGCTAAATATATATATATATATATATATATGTATATATATATATATATATATATGTATATATATATATATTTTTTTTTTTTTGTAAAGGCAGGTTTTCTCCATGTTGGCCAGGCTGGTCTTGAATGCCTGACCTCAGATTATTCACCCACCTCAGCCTCCCAAAGTGCTGGGATTACAGGTGTGTGCCACCACAGCCCAGCCTTGATTTCAATTTAAGTGTGATTTCATTTTGATGAAAACCTGATTTTTCGCCCTGAAGGAGTGGTATTGACCAACATTAGTAGCCCCTCATAATTCCATGGTCACCACACAAGAACTTAACCATGAATTCTCATTAACCTTTGCCTGCTCTGCCATTAACTTCCTTTAGTTGGGAACACTGGCTTTAGTTGTTATACATTTAATGTTTTATTATGAGGTATATAGTTCAAATGTACAGACGGGTACAAACAATCACGTAACAAACACCAGGTTACTTACTAAGCAGAGTAATCAAATCTTCCTTTTTTGCCATCTTTGTGCCAGTTCTTTTTAACAAACTAAAACATTGCAGATACAGTTAGTAGAAGCCCTCTACTATCCCTTCTCAGTCTTATTTCTTCTCTCTAGAGGTGACACCATCCTGATCTTGGTGTTTATTATTGTCATGAATGGTTTTATACTTTTACTACAAATATATGTAATAACATATACTGTTGTTTTATGTTTTTAAACTTTAAATAATTGAATCCTCTCAGTATTCATCTGTGCCTTACATTTTTGCTGAAAATTGTCTCCGAGATTTATTGAAGATGATGCATATAGATTTAGTGCATTTCTTTTAATTAGAATTAAATTTATGAATATAGCAAAATGTATTTTTTACTGCATATGAGTAGACATTTAGATTTTTTCCAACTTTTCACTCTTATAAGGCTTTGGCAAACATTCTTATACACATCTCCATATGTACAAATATGTTGTATTTTTACTCTTTAATCATTTCTTTTACTCATATAAGTATTATCACAATGTAGCAATGAAAAAAATTAACGTCATTCTAATTAAACACATGACAATGTAATCAACTTCAAAACAGTATGAGAATAGTGTGTTGATGTTTTTAACTTACTGCCTTTAACAAAGGTCACCAGCAACTTCCCTCATAGACACATATAAGCCCCAGCTCTGAACCATAGAATAATTTAAAGAATAATCAACCGTGAATATAGAATTGGAAAGGAGGCTAATATAGCTTTAAGGAACACGGAGTCAATTTAAGGACTGATCATACTCTTTTTTTTTCTGTTTCCTTGACTTGTAGCTGGTCAATACTGACCTGATTTGCAATTCCTTTTATATGGAACTGGAGGCGACTGACTGTAGTATTTAGCCATTGAACTTAATATGAGCTTTTGTTAAAAGTCTACACATTAACCACTTATTGCCCTTGAGGGAATAAGTCACGTTTATTTTTTAATTGATTTTGATTTCATTTCATTTATAACTGTCTCCTATATACAGATCAATACATTACATGCTCTGGGGTGTCCAAAGAAAGCCTCAGAAGAACTTAGAGCACCACGAGGAAGAGATGCTTAGGAAAAGTTGTCAGTAGGATTTTGGCATGTAACATGGAGTTTTTCTTTTTTCCCTTAGTGACACTCAGGAAATGCTTGTCTCCTGCTGTTAATGAATAATTTCAGAGTACTATGGATCATGCCGAAGAAAATGAAATCCTTGCAGCAACCCAGAGGTACTATGTGGAAAGGCCCATCTTTAGTCATCCGGTCCTCCAGGAAAGACTACACCAAAAGGACAAGATTCCAGATTCCATTGGGGATAAGCTGAAACAGGCATTCACGTATGTTGCATTTTAACCTGGTTCTGTTATTGTGTCATTCGGTTATGAGAGGTGCAAGGTCACATGTGCAAAGAAAATCGGTTTGGTGAAGTAGAGAAAAAAAATGAATGCTGAGCCATCATGGTTTGCAAAGCTGTTCACAAAATTCAGTCAGCATCAGATATTTGCACACAGGCTTCATCATGAAATTGCACCATATTTATTGAATTCCTACTATGCCTTTTGTCTGTGTAAATATTAACATAACCAACACGCTTTCCAATTCTCCACTCACCTTCAAAATATCTTTTGTTTCCTAGGAATATTTCAGTTGCTCTCTCTTTTTTTCCCCCACCTCTGACTCCTCCCCTGTTTGGCAACATCCTGAATCACTAATTGGAAATTCGTTCAGATTGCCCCTGGGAATAAGAAAGGGAACATGCCTTGGTTTGAATTCTACAGAGATGTTTCTCATTTGTAACTTGATCTCTATCTTTGTCCTTTCAGATGTACTCCTAAAAAAATAAGAAATATCATTTATATGTTCCTACCCATAACTAAATGGCTGCCAGCATACAAATTCAAGGAATATGTGTTGGGTGACTTGGTCTCAGGCATAAGCACAGGGGTGCTTCAGCTTCCTCAAGGTTAGTAGAAGATCTTTCTTTCTTTATTCCCACACTTGCTGTCCTCAAGCAGTTTCTTGGCTTTCTTTCTGTTTATTTAATCAGGATTGCAAATTCATAGTTTTTATATATCATTCTAGTAACCTTTACCTGTCTAAAGGTATCCTTCAAAAACATTTAATCCTTAAACCTGTAATCCCAGCACTTTGGAAGGCCAAGGTAGGAGGATCACTTGAGACTGGGAGTTGGAGACCAGCCTGGGCAACAAAGTGAGACACTGTCTCTACCAAAACAACAACAACAACAACAACAACAAAAAAACATAGCTGGGCATGCCTGTAGTCTCAGCTACTCGAGAGACTGATATAGGAGGATTGTTTAAACCCCAAAGTTCAAGGCTGTAATGAGCTATGAGTGTATCAGTGCACTCCAGCTTGGGAGACAGAGTGAGACCCTGTCTAAAAAAAAAAAAAAAAAAAAAGCTCCAGGGATGTTAATAGTAGAAAATGGTGATACTATTTTGCAGATCAGTACACTGGTTGGGCATGGTCTTACCACTTGCTAACTCAGTCACTCAAGAATCATTTTGTTGTTGTGGTTGTTGTTAAGGTTTGTGGCTTCCGAGTTCATATTCTTATTACAAGGGACCATGATAAGCTAAATTCCTTTAGCATATTGCAGCAACTCTGTGATTTTATATGTGATTTAAGAACTTAAGAAAATATTCATTAACTTAATTCTAAACAGTACGTGTCTGTTAGGCACCTACCTGGCTCCCTGTCCTCTTAGAGCTAACTAACCATCCAATCAAGGGATAAGATGCTAAGCAGAAAAAAGCACATATAAAAATTTTCATTACAATGATAAGCACGATGAAGGAAAAGATGAGGTATTGTGTAATAAGAATAGTGGATCTAGGGCCAGCCTGTGGTGGCTCATGTCTGTAATCCCAGAACTTTAGAAGGGTGAAGTGGGGGGATCAGTTGAGGTTAGGAGTTCAAGATCAGCCTGGTCAACCTGGTGAATCCCTGTCTCTACTAAAAGTACAAAAATTAGCCATGCATGGTGTCATGTGCCTGTAATCCCAGCTACTCAGGAGGCTGAGCCTGGAGAATCGCTTGAACCTGGGAGGTGGAGGTTGCAGCGAGCTGAGATCATGCCACTGCACTCCAGCCTGGGCGACAGAGCAAGACTCCATAAAAAATATATATATATATTAGTGGATATAGGAAATGAGGTTTGAGCTGAGACCTGAGACAGGTCAGCAATGAGAGGAAATGTATTTCAGGCAGAAAGAATAGTATGTGTGAAGGTGCTGAGTGGGAAAAGAATTGGGTGTAGTACAAAGAATGAATGGAAAAGCTGTGTTTTAGGAGTGTGAGGGAGCAGTGGCGGGTGACGTGGGCAGAGGCAGGCCTGCAGAGTCTTCTTAGGCGCTTTTTGGATTTCATTCTGAGTGCAGTGAAAAGCTACCAGTATTACTTTTTATTTAGGTTTTGTTTGTGTATAAGTCTTCTCATGCTGCTAATAAAGACATTCCTGAGACTGGGTAATTTATAAAGAAAAAGAGGTTTAATGGACTCACAGTTCCATGTGGCTGCAGAGGCCTCATAATCATGGTGGAAGGCAAACGGGCAAAGTCGCATCTTACATGGTGGCAGGCAAGAGGGAGCATGTGTAGGGAAACTGCCCTTTATAAAATCATCAGATCTTGTGAGACTTATTCACTACCACGAGAACTGCACGGGAAAGACCCACCTCCATGATTCAATTACCTCCCACTGGGTCCCTCCTACAACACATGGGAATTATGTGAGCCACAATTCAAGATGAGATTTGGGTGGGGACACAGCCAAACCATATCACTTTGTAAGAAGTCACTGAGACTGCTGTGGGGGGAGTGGATCTGGGTGCTGGGAGGGGCGCCAGACTGGATGTGAGGAGACCAGGTAGAGGTGACAGCAGCTCATGTTAGGCAAAGGTGGTAATGGCTTGAACAGCTCTAGATCACCTGGCCTAAAATCAGTTCCCTTCTAGCCAGTTTCCAAAAATTTAATTTGTCAAAAATATCACTTCCCCTAATCATTTAGCTGAGTTTTTAATTTTCCAAGTGACTGATTTACCATATTTATTAAATCTATTTTACAAAATCTTAACGCAGATTTGGGACAGGTTTCTGCAATCATTTTGGTGTCATCACCCCAAGAATAGAGAAAGGAACAGATTCAAAGGCAGGGCAAGGGCAGGGTGAGGAGCAGATAAGGACTCGGTATCCCAAACAAGAAGCAGAAGCCAAACTGACATTCAGTCAAGCTGGACTGATGGAGCTGAAGGAATGACTGCCATCAACCACCCACACTCACACTTGAAGAACTTGTTGGGATTCTGCCTAGTTGAGTTTTCACAGTCATTCCACAAACCTATTTTCAACCAGCTGACCTTCTTCCATCTTGAATTATAATGGTGGCCATAAGAATGGAAAGAATTGGAGAGATATATGATATATTTTGTAGGTGAGATCAGCAAGACTGGCTGTTGGATTAATTTAGAAAGAAAGGGGAGGGTGTGTCAAGAATAGTTTTAAGGCAGCTGGGCTGATTGGTTGGATGTGTGGGGATGGTGAAGAAGAGGGATGGTCAAGAATGACTTCCAGCTTGCTGTTTTAAATACCTGAGGGCTGGGGGTGCTAATTGCAGACATAAGAAAGTTGACAGGGCTGGGCACGGTGGCTCACACCCGTAATCCCAGCACTTTGGGAAGCCGAGGTGGGTGGATAACCTGAGGTCAGGGGTTCAAGACTGACCAACATGGTGAAACCCTGGCTCTACTAAAAATACAAAATAAGCCAGGTGTAGTGGCACACGCCTGAAGTCCCAGTTACTTGGGAGTCTGAGGCAAGAGAATTGTTTGAACCTGGGAGATGGAGGTTGCAGTGAGCCGAGATCATGCCATTGCACCCCAGCTTGGGTGACAGAGAGAGACTCAGTCTCAAAAAATAATAATAATTTTTAAAAAGATGACAGAAATAGGATTGAAGAGTAAGTTTGATTATGTTAAATTTGAGATGCTTGTGAGACAAGTAGTTATTTCGTGTTTGTATTTAATATATGGTGAGCTCAAAAGAGAGGTAGGGGCTAGAGATATCACTGTGGAATCTTTGACCTACAGAAAGCATTTAAACCATGGCAATAGACCAGGGTACCTAGGGAGAGAAAGTGGAATAAAAAGAGACGGGAGCTAAGATCAAGCTCTGTCCAACATTAAAGGCCAAATACAGAAGGAGGAGCCAGCAGAAGAGATAGAAAAGAATCTGGAAAGGAAAACCAGGAGTGTGTACATTATTACAGTAAGGAAGAAATTATTTCAAGTCGGGGAATAATTCAGTAGGTAGAACACTTCTGAGAGGCACAGATCATCCCACACTCAAATTTGTATTGCAAAGGTATTTTTCTGCTCACTATTAATCAATAAAGATAGATAAATATGTAAAACTATCATATTTTTAATTCCTGTGAGCTCTTTCTTGTTCTCTGAATGCTCTTTTCAAAATAGCATCCTGTTTTTGTTTCACAGATTCAGTTGTTGTTTTTTTTTTTTGAGACAGAGTCCTTCTCTATTGCCAGGCTGCAGTGCAGTGGCACCATCTGGGCTCACTGTAACCTCTGCCTCCCAGGTTCAAGTGATTCTCCTGCCTCAGCCTCCCGAATTGCTGGGACTACAGGTGTACGCCACCATGCCCAGCTAATTTTTGTATTTTTAGTAGAGATAGGGTTTCACCATATTGGCTGGGATGGTCTTGATCTCTTGACCTCGTGATCTGCCACCTTGGCCTCCCAAAGTGCTGGGATTTAATGTTGGACAGAGTACATGTTTTCAGACTGAGAGGAATACCCAGCAGAATAAATGAAAAATAAAAACATGAAATGAAAAATAAAACACAAATGTCTCCTGCCAGAAGTGGGGGCAGGGGGAGTGCTCTCCTTTCAGAATCCTGATTTAGGAAAATGGAGGTAAATAGAGAAAAACAGCTAAAAGAGTTGGAAGTGATTGCCTCTGAGGAGCAAAACCTGGAGGAAGAGGGGTGCGGCAGAAAAGAGCTGGCTTTTCCAGAGAGCCTTTGACTGCTGCTTGGCTTTTTAAATTGTATGCATGCATTTATCTGCTAGAAATAAATTTTTTTAAATAAAGAACATTTGAGTGACTATGTTATATTATACATGAAGTTAGGATGCTTTCTCAACTCTTCTTTTGCTGAAGCTGTTTTCTCCATGGCATAACAGTGCATTAAATGAATTTTCTAGTTGTCCCAGAAATCTGGCTGAGCCCCTCAAGCTGAGAACAAAGGGTGCTGAGTGCCTACACATTCTGAAGAGGCATGCCAGTCAATCTATGCCAAACTATGAGTGAATGACCCAGGCTCTCTTGAGTGTGTCACTTTAACAGAATATATCAGGGAATGAGGAGACTGATTTGGAATGAGAATTTTCCAGGGAGGGGTTGAAACCCTGAACCATTTCCCTTCCACCTGCAGTCAAGTAAGGAATTACTCAGCACTGAACAGCGCCCCCTGGAGTTTGTGGAGACTGCTGCCTAATTCTTGCATGAAAACATCCAGCTGCTCTAAAAAATTAAGTTTTTCAGGTGAACCTGCACATGGATGTTTATAGCAGCTTTATTCATAATTGCCTAACCTTGGAAGCAGTCAGGATGGCCTTCAGTAGATGAATGGATAAACTGTGGTACATCCAAACAATGAAATATATTCAGTGTTAAAAAGGAATGAGGTATCAAGCCATGAAAAGACATGAAGGAACCTTAAATGCATATTACTAAGTGAAATAAGTCAACCTGATGTAGCTTAATACTGCATGATCCCTACTGAATGACACTCAAAAGGCCAAACTAGCCAGGCACAGTGGCTCATGCCTGTGATCCCAGCACTTTGGGAGGCCGAGACAGGCAGATTGCCTGAGCCTAGGAGTTCAAGACCAGCCTGGAAAACATGGGGAAACTCTGTCTTTATGAAAATTATCCCGGCGTGATGGTGCACACCTGTAGTCCCAACTACTAGGGAGGCTGAGGTGGGAGGATCACTTGAGCCTGGGAAGTTGAGGCTGCCATGAGCTGTGAGCATTCCCCTGCACTCCAGCCTAGGTGACAGAGCAAGACCCTGTCTTTAAAAAAACAATGGCAAAACTGTGAAGACAGTAAAAAGATCATGAGTTTCCAGGGGATGGTGGAGGAAAGGATGAATAGAGCACAGAGAATTTCTGAGCAGTGAAGGTACTTTATATCATACTATCATAGTGGCTACCTGTCATTGTACATTTGCATAGACTGTACCACACCAAGAGTAAACCTAATGTAAACTATGGACTTTGGGTGATAATGGTAGGTCAATGTAGGTTCATCACTTGTAACGCATGTGTCACTCTGGTGGGGGTTGTTGATAGTGGGGGAGGCTGTGCATATGTAAGGACGGAATATATAGTAAACCTCTGTATCTTTTACCCAATTTGCTGTGAACCTAAAGCTGATCTTAAAAAGTCTATTTTAAAAAATGTCTAAAGAATGGTGTGAACTGCCTAGGACAGCAGAGTGAGGGAAAGACTCCTTTAGATGGTGTGACCTGTACTTCAGGTCAAGCTTTAGAATGCCAAGCTTTCCCATTGGATAACTGGGCATCCTGGAAGGTAATGACGCTTGGCTCATTTGATAGGTACTTGCCCAAGAAGATTGCCTACAGGATGCGCATACGCCAGCCAAAAGGACCTGGAAGGCTGTACCTTCTGATAAGAGTCGGAGGGGGGAATATCTAAGAGTCAGGAGGAGGGAGCATTACATAGATTAGGGCATAGTAACCTGGAGTCCCTTATGGCAAAGGGGTCTCTAGAGAACCTACAAAAATGCTATTGGAGAAAGAGCTCACATTTGTGCGTCAACATCAAATCACAATGGCACCCACTGAGAGACTTTTTTCTGCCTTTATCTAATTTGTGAAAGAATAAACCAGAAAAAAAAATCACCCACTGGCAAAAAGGAGATGACAGTGGAAACTGTCTCAGCCTGGACTGTATTAGCACCGAGGTAAGATGATGTGCAGGACTGGGGTAGGGCAGGTTGCAGCTTAAATTAAGACGGGTTTCACTGTTCATCAGAAATAAAGAACCAAGAGAAAAGTGCATGTAACCGCTCTGTCTTCTAATGATCTCCCATTTCTGTTCGGTTTTTAATCCCACAGGCTTAGCCTTTGCAATGCTGGCAGCTGTGCCTCCGATATTTGGCTTGTACTCTTCATTTTATCCTGTTATCATGTATTGTTTTTTTGGAACCTCCAGACACATATCCATAGGTAAACGCTTATACTTGATATTCTAGTACCTTTCCTTCTGGATTTCCAACCTTTGCAATGTGCCAAAAAAAATAGCATGGTCATTATTAAAAATTGGCTTAATAACAACTTTTGTTACTGCATATACAGTAGGTGCTTTAAAAACCTACACTTGGTCAGGTGCGGTGGCTCACGCCTATAATCCCAGCACTTTGGGAGGCCAAGGTGGGTGGATCTCCTGAGGTCAGGAGTTCAAGACCAGCCTGACCAACATGGTGAAACCCCATCTCTACTAAAAATACAAAAATTAGCCAGGCCTGGTGATGGGCACCTGTAATCCCAGCTACTCCAGAGGCTGAGGCAGGAGAATCGCTTCAACCCAGGAGACAGAGATTGCAGTGAGCCATGATCACACCGCTGCACTCCAGTTTGGGCAACAGAGCTAAACTCTGTCAAAAAAAAAAAAAAAAAAACCCACTCATCCCAAGATTTCTAGAACTTCAACTTTCTTATAATCTTGGGATAATAAAACAGATAATTTTCTTGTGTAAAAGGGCAATTGTTGAAATCTGTGAAATAAGTGCTTGATTTCATAATGTAATTTGCCAGCATCTGGTTTTCTTTTTATACTAGTGGTAGTACTTCAACTTCCTAATCACTTTGCATGTATTTCATTTTTGTCATATTTGGGGCTCTGAATTGTACATATTTTCTTTTTAGTTTATCAGAGGCATATAGATTTCATAATAGTTCTGGTGCTGCATAAGACTACAACCAAACACACACATTCCAGATGTCTACTTTTGGGCAACAAATACCCCCAAAATGTAGCAGCTTTACAACAACAATCATGTTAGTATCTTCCATAGTAACTGCAGGTGAAGGGCTGGTCTAAGTAATTCTTCCTCTCTCCCTTTTTCCTCCCTCCCTTCCCTCTTCCCTGCCTTCCTTTCTCCATGCAGTCCCAGGAATTCTCCACTTGGCCTAATTGGAGCTTTCTTATGCATGGTGACTCAGAGCTTCAGCAGAAGTATCACAGTTTTCAGGTGGAAGCTGCAGCCCTTTTATTACCTAGCCTCGGAAGTCACACAACGTCACTTCTGCTGCATCCTTTTGATTACTAACAAGTCAAAGCCAACCCAAATTCAAGGAGAGAGAAATTAGACTCCACATCTTGATGGGGAAATGTCAAGGAGAATATGTGGGATGGAAGATATTGTTGTGGCTATTTTTAGAAAATATAGTCTGCACACACACACACACACACACACACACACACATACATATACACACACATTGCTCTCACACCCCAGGGCAGGACTCTAAAGTAGGGAGCGTAGTCTTCTTTCAAGCATGACTTCTTGACCTCACCTGTGTCTCTTGGTGTACTGGCAAAAACACATCAGATACTATGAATTAGATAGTGTCCTTGAACCCTGAATAGGGATCTTCATGCTTTATTATTTCAGGTCCTTTTGCTGTTATTAGCCTGATGATTGGTGGTGTGGCTGTTCGATTAGTACCAGATGATATAGTCATTCCAGGAGGAGTAAACGCAACCAATGGCACAGAAGCCAGAGATGCCTTGAGAGTGAAAGTCGCCATGTCTGTGACCTTACTTTCAGGAATCATTCAGGTAACACTCAAAGATGGGAAAATGGACTGTCTCATTTGTTAACCTAACAAGTATCTACTGAGTGCTCTTGGCTGGTCTTACTACGAGGTGGGTGGGGTCAGCCATCAACTCCAGAGCTCTGGGAGTAACTGCAGACCAACTGCATGCCTTATTCACAACTGTGAGTGACCATCAAGCAAGTTTCAGGTGGGTGCTTTAAAGATCGCAAAAGCAAGACGAGCTTGGCACAGCAGGATTGATTAGTACTGGGAGAGGACATTCCTCTCTGCTTAGAATAAACATCCAGTGATCATGATCATACACTTCAGTGTACATGGTGAAGCATGCTCCCAGCTCCATGGGAGAGGGACAGCATTAGTGTGGCCAGTGCACTGCGGGGCACCCAGCCGCTCCAGACTTTCCACTGTTTTCTGTATAGCCAGCAATTGATTTGGTTACTACTTACCCACTTCAGATACAAGTTTGCAGTGTTAGAAAATGGTTCAGAGGCTGGATGCAGTGGCTCACGCCTGTAATCCCAGCACTTTGGGAGGCCGAGGTGGGCGGATCATTTGAGGTCAGGAGTTCGAGACCAGCCTGGCCAAGATAGTGAAACCCTGCCTCTATTAAATATACAAAAATTAGCCGGGTGTGGTGGCATGCACCTGTAATCCCAGCTACTTGGGAGGCTGAGACAGGAGAACTGCTTGAGCCCAGGAGATGGAGGTTATAGTGAACCGAGACCATACCATTTCACTCCAGCCTGGATGACAGAAGAAGACTCCATCTCAAACAAAAAAAAGAAACGAAAATGGTCCAGAAAGAACTTATATATTTGCTGTGGGTCATAACTTCCTGACCTTTCATGTGATTTATTTGTTTCTTTGTCATTAAAAAAATAGTTTTGCCTAGGTGTCTGTAGGTTTGGATTTGTGGCCATATATCTCACAGAGCCTCTGGTCCGTGGGTTTACCACTGCAGCAGCCGTGCATGTCTTCACCTCCATGTTAAAATACCTGTTTGGAGTTAAAACAAAGCGGTACAGTGGAATCTTTTCAGTGGTGTATGTAAGTAAGCAACTACCTGACATTCTGATACTTGCTTTTTCTTATTTCCCCCCTTCTATTCTGTATCTCTTTTTAGTTTCAAGACTCGTTTTTCTTTTTTTCCAAGAATTCCCATAAAAAAGGAAAAGTCCATTTACTCTAAGGTTTTCTGAAAAGAGTGTTACAAAGAGGACTAAACCTTAAAATCTCTATTATTAATATGTGATATTTCCTACTTTACAAGGAATTTTTTGCTAGGTCTTTGTTTGATGACTGCATCATCACTCTAATTAGGTGAAGAGAGAACTTTTTCTTACAACTAAATCGTGGTCTCTTTGGAAACTAACAAATAATTTAAAGGCATAAGGGGAGAACATATCTCTCTCAAAAATTGCTAATTCAAGCTGGCAAAAAAATGAGGCTATAAAAGATTAAACTAATATAAATCTTTTAGTTATACACACCCGTTACCAAACTCAGAGAAAATATAAATTATTTGCAAGCACTTAGGGAATAATGGTAATAACTGATCGTGTTGAAATTGATCATGTGAAACTGATCACAAATTCTAAAAATTTAATGTTTTTGCACACAGTGCAATATAATTAAAAATCAAAACCTAAACATAGCTTTAAAACTCCCACAGATTTAGAAACCAAAAAAAAAATTTCTAAATGACCCCTGAATTAAAAAAAATTAGGAAATAATTAGAATTAATTGACAGTAGAAGTACTACATATCAAAACCTCTGAGATGCTGTTAAAGCTACCCTTGGAAGGAGAGGTCTGTAGCCTTTGTGAATATTTATGTGCCAGGCACTGCTAGATGCCAAAATGCAGCTGTGAGCTGAGAAGATATAGGCTTTGCCCTCTGGAGCTTTCAGTCCAGTGTGAAGATAGTAAACCATTAATTGCCTACATGTGTAATCAATTACAATTTGTGTTGCATGCTATGAAGAAGAAGCACCAGCTGCTCTGAAAGTTAGGAGGAACTTTAGGAGTCTAGGAAAGGCACTTTGAGGAAGTGACATTTGAGTCCTTGACTGATTAAAATGGAATCCAACTTTAGGAATATTCTCTAAATAACAAAATTCTTAGTTTCCCATAATAGTTGTTATCATACTTCTTACTCTGAGACTTCTCGAAATGCCTTGTCACAAAGGAAACAAAACATACTGAGTACTCTAGGCATTGACAGGAAAGGGTGCATGGCCTGGGCTGACTGAGAAGTCTACTTTATTGGGTTTCAAATGAGAACTGACTATATTTGAGGTGCCCAGATGGTAAACCTAGGATATAATTCAGTAGATTGCTTCTCTATTTCTCCTGGGCCCCTTTCCCAAACATCAGCACTCTTGACTTCAAAGTCCTGCTAACAATAATTTCTCCCTCTTTGAGTTCCTAAAAGCTTTTCTGTGTATTAACCTTTGGAGTATTTTGCTATCGACCCTTAATTCTTTCCAAGTGCTCAGGGCTCAGCTTCAGGGTTCTTTTTCTGAATTTATAATATTACATTGAGAAATTAGCATATGATAAGAATAATTGTTTGATGAGAATAACAACTATAAGGCTGGGCATGGTGGCTCACGCCTGTAATCCCAGCACTTTGGGAGGCTGAGGCAGGTGGATACTTGAGGTCAGGAGTTCGAGACCAGCCTGACCAGCGTAGTGAGACCTCATGTCTACTAAAAATACAAAAATTAGCTGGGCATGACAGCAGACACCTGTAATCCCAGCTACTCAGGGAGCTGAGGCAGGACAATTGCTTGAACCTGGGAGGCAGAGACTCTGTCTCAAAAAAAAAAAAAAGAACTATTTTAAAAAGTAACAACTATAAAGTTGTAGACTGAGTAAAAATGTCACCTAATTGGTGGACGCTACAAAGAGAGATTTCAGCCTGAGAACTTTCAACTAGAAACATCTAATAATGGAATGGCTGGTGTGAATTAGTGCCCTAGAGTGTCTCTGTCTCTGTCAGGGGTGATTTCTTGATGTAAACATCCAGTGTTCACTGTGTTACAGAGTACAGTTGCTGTGTTGCAGAATGTTAAAAACCTCAACGTGTGTTCCCTAGGCGTTGGGCTGATGGTTTTTGGTTTGCTGCTGGGTGGCAAGGAGTTTAATGAGAGATTTAAAGAGAAATTGCCGGCACCTATTCCTTTAGAGTTCTTTGCGGTAAGTCACCTTGGGTCAAGGACCTATTCAACTTCTACGACTGCGTTTACTTATTTCTGTAAGGGATTTTGGAGTGGATGAAAGAGGACTTTTTTGCTCTCAATTCTGCCAAAAGAAGGTTACAATTTGTCGAAGAAATTTGACAATGTCATTGAAAAAGAAGCAGAAAAAGCCTTAAAACATAGACGCAGATGATTTTTTAAATTATGTATAAGATCATACGTAAAAATGTTAACAGTAATTATAAGTGATGGGATTATGGAGGATTTTTTCTCAAATTTTTATTGGCTGATTGTTTTGTAATGAGTACATATTACTTTAATAACCTAAAAAAAAATCCATTTCCATTTTGGCAAGGCAAGGGTTCCCAAACTTTCTCCATTTCTTGATGCTCCTATACCAGAAGAAATACCTCACAGTCCATTTATTAAGTAATTAGGTCCAAATACCTTAATAATGTTTATGATTAACAACTTAGTAGCTGCTTATAAAAATATGCACATAAATTAGAATAAAAATATTATGTTCCTAAGTAAACACAGTTATTTAATCATGGAATGTGTATGCCTGATGGGTACTGCATAGATCCTCAAACCTCAGAATCAGAAAGGACACTGCTACCCTCATTTCCTGTTCACATGAATATTTATATGGTTCCTGCTTTTTCATCACAGCAATCACTGAACACCCAGCTTTGCAAAAATATGGCATTATTGAAAGGAGCACAGTGTTCAAATTGTGAACTACTCCCAACTGGAAGTTTGCACAATGCCCAACAGATGTCACTGTTTCCTTGGTGAACTTTTAATATCCAAAGTGTTCCATAGAGTACCTTTGGCACCGTTGGCTTGTTTGCACATGTATGGGAGCCGCAAAGATAAGAAAGGAAGAGTAGGCTGGGCATGGTGACTCAATCCTGTAATCCCAGCACTTTGGGAGGCCAAGGCAGACAGATCACTTTAGGCCAGAAGTTCCAGGCTAGCCTGGTCAACATGGTGAAACCCCATCTCTACTAAAAATACAAAAAATTAGCCAGGTGTGGTGACATGCACATGTCATCCCAGCTACTTGGGAGACTGAGGCATGACAATTGCTTGAACCTGGGAGGCGAGGGTTGCAGTGAGGCAAGATTGCATTTCTGCACTGCCGCCTGGTAACAGAGCAAGAGTCCGTCTCAAAAGAAATGAAGAGTAGATTTGCGGGTAAAGGACTGGCAAGATGGCCGAATAGGAAGAGCTCTGGTCTGTAGCTCCCAACAAGATCAACACAGAAAGCAGGTGATTTCTGCATTTCCAACTGACTTACCCAGCTGGCTTATCTCATTGGGACTGGTTAGACACTGGGTGCAGCCGACAGAGGGCAAACAGAAGCAGGGTAGGGTGTTGCCTCACCCAGGAAGTGTAAGGGGTCAGGGAACTCCCTCCCCAAGCCAAGGGAAGCCATGATGGACTGTGCCATCATGCACTCCGACCCAGACATTATGTTTTTCCTATGGTCTTCGCAACCCGCAGACCAGGAGATTCTCTCAGGTACCTACACCACCAGGGCCCTGGGTTTCAAGCACAAATCTGAGTAACTGTTTGGGCAGACACCAAGCTAGCTGTAGGAATTTTTTTTCATACCCCAGTGGCACCTGGAATGCCAAAAAGACAGAACCATTCACTCCCCTGGAAAAGGGGCTGAAGCCAGGGATCCAAGTGGTCTACCTTAGCAGATCCCACCCCAGTGGAGCCCGGCAAGCTAAGACTCACTGGCTTGAAATTCTCGCTACCAGCACAGTGGTCTAAAGGCAACCTGGGTTGCTTGAGCTTGGTGCGGGGAGGGGCGTCTGCCATTAATGAGGCTTCAGTAGGCAGTTTTCCCCTTGCAGTGTAAACAAAGCCTCCAGTAAGTTTGAACTGGGCAGAGCCAACCACAGCTCAGCAAAGCTGCTGTAGCCAGACTACCTGACTAAATTCCTCCTCTCTGAGCAGGCCATCTCTGAAAGAAAGGGAGCAGCCCCAGTAAGGGGCTTATAGATAGAACTTCCATTTCCCTGGGACAGAGCACCTGGGGGATGCGGAAGCTGTGGGCGCAGCTTTAGAAGACTTAAACATTCCTGCCTGCCAGCTCTAAAGAGAGCAGCGGATCTCTAAGCACAGTGCTTGAGTTCTGCTGAGAGACAGACTGCCTTCTCAGCTGGGAGACACCTCCCAGCAGGGGTTGACAGACACCTCATACAGGAGAGATCCAGCTGGCATCTGGGGGGATGCCCCTCTGGGATGAAGCTTCCAGAGGAAGGAGTAGGCAGCATCCTGCTTTTGTGCAGCCTTCACTGGTGATACCTAAGCAAACAGGGTCTGGAGTGAACCTCCAGCAAACTCCAGCAGACCTGCAGGAGAGGGGCCTGTTAGAAGGAAAACAAATAAGAAAGGAATAGCATCAACATCAAAAAAGGACATCCACACAAAAACCCCATCCAATGGTTACCAACATCAAAGAACAAAGGTAGATAAATCCACGAAGATGAGGGAAAAAAACAGCTCAAAAAGGGTGAAAATTCCAAAAACCAGAACACCTCCTCTCCTCCAAGGATCTCAACTCCTTACCAGAAAGGAAACAAAACTGGATGGAGAATAAATTTGACTGACAAAGTAGGCTTCAGAAGGTGGGTAATAACAAACTCCTCCAAGCTACAGGAGCATGTTCTAACCCAGTTCAAGGAAGCTAAGAACCTTGAAAAAAGGTTAAGAGGATTGCCACGTGGAATGACCAGTTTAGAGAAGAACATAAATGACCTGATGGAGCTGCAAAACACAGCACGAGACCTTTGTGAAGCAGACGCAAGTATCAATAGGCGAATTGATCAAGTAGAAGAAAGGATATCAGAGATTGAAGATCAGCTTAAAGAAATAAAGTATGAAGAATGAAAAGGAATGAACAAAGCTTCCAAGAAATATGGGACACTGTGAAAAGACCAAACCTACGTTTGATTGGTGTACCTGAAAGTGACAGGGAGAATGGAACCAAGCTGGAAAACACTCTTCAGGATATTATCCAGGAGAACTTTCCCAACCTAGCAAGACAGGCCAACATTAAAATTCAAGAAATACAGAGAACGCCACAAAGATACTCCTCAAGAAGAGCAACCCCAAAACACATAATCATCAGATTCACAAAGGTTGAAATAAAAAAATATTAAGGGCAGCCAGTGAGAAAGGTGAGGTTACCCACAAAGGGAAGCCTATCAGACTAACAGCAGATCTCTCTGCAGAAACCCCACAAGCCAGAAGAGAGTAAGGGCCAATATTCAGCATTCTTAAAGAAGAGAATTTTCAACCCAGAATTTCATATCCAGCCAAGCTAAGCTTCATAAGTGAAAGAAAAATAAAATCCTTTACAGACAATCAAATGCTGAGAGATTTTGTCACCACAGACCTGCTTTGCAAGAGCTCCTGATGGAAGCACTAAATATGGAAAAGAAAAACCAGTACCAGCCACTACAAAAACATACTAAATGTTAAAGACAATTGACACTATAAAGAAACAGCATCAACTAATGGGCAAAATAACCAGCTAGCATCATAATGACAGGATCAAATTCACACATAACAATATTAGCCTTGGCCAGGTGCAGTGGCTCACGCCTGTAATCCCAGCACTTTGGGAGGCCAAGGTGGGCAGATCACGAGGGCAGGAGATCAAGACCATCCTGGTCAACATGATGAAACCTCGTCTCTACTAAAAATACAAAAAAAAAATAGCTGGGCATGGCAGTGCACACCTGTAGTCCCATCTACTCAGGAGACTGAGCAGGAGAATTGCTTGAACCCAGAAGGCGGAGATTGCAGTGAGCCAAGATCGCACCACTGCACGACAGCCCGGGTGATACTGCAAGACTCCGTCTCAAAAAAAAGTTCACCTTAAATGTAAATGAGCTAAATGCCCCAATTAAAAGACACAGGCTGGCAAATTGGATAGAGTCAAGACCTATGGATGTACTGTGTTCAGAAGTCCCAGCTCATGTGCAAAGACACATATAGGCTCAAAATAAAGAAATGGAAGAAGATTTACCAAGTAAATGGAAAGAAAAAAAAGCAGGGGTTGCAATCCTAGTCTCTGATAAAACAGACTTTAAACCAACGAAGATGAAAAAAAAGACAAAGAAGCGTATTACATGGTAAAGGGATCAATGCAACGAGAAGAGCTAACTATTCTAAATATATATGCATCTAATACAGGAGCACCCAGATCCTTAAAGCAAGTTCTTAGAGACCTACAAAGAGACTTAGACTCCCACACAGTAATAGTGGGAGACTTTAACACCCCGTCAGTATTAGATCAACAAGACTTAAAATTAACAAGGATATTCAAGACTTGAACTCAGCTCTGGACCAAGCAAACCTAATAGACATTTACAGAACTCTCTACCCTAGATCAACAGAATAGGCATTCTTCTCAGCACTACATCACACTTATTCTAAAATCCACCACATAATTGAAAGTAAAACACTCCTCAGCAAATACAAAAGAATGGAAATCATGACAAACAGTCTTTCAGACCACAGTGCAATCAAATTATAATTCAGGATTAAGAAACTCACTCAAAACAGCACAAATACATAAAAACTGAACAACCTGCTCCTGAATGTCTAGTAGGTAAATAATGAAATTAAAGCAGAAATAAATAAGTTCTTTGAAACCAATGAGAACAAAGAAATAATGTACCAGAATCTCTGGGACACAGATAAAGCAGTGTTTAGAGGGAAATTTATAGGAGAATTTACAGAAGAAAGTGGGAGAGATCTAAAATTGACACTCTAACATCATAATTAAAAGAACTAGAGAGGCAAGAGCTAGCAAATTCAAAAGCTTGAAGATGACAAGAAATAACTAAGATCAGAGCAGAACTAAAGGAGATAGAGGCATGAAAAACCCTTCAAAAAATCAATAAATACAGGAGCTGGTTTTTTGAAAAGATTAACAAAATAGATAGACTGCTAGCCAGACTAATAAAGAAAAGAGAGAAGAATCAAATAGGCACACTAACAAATGATAATGGGAAGATCACTCCCGATACCACAGAAATACAAACTACAATCAATCCTATAAACACCTCTACACAAATAAACTAGAAAATCTAGAAGAAATGGATAAATTTCTGGACACATACACTCTCCCAAGGCTAAACCAGGAAGAAGTTGAATCCCTGAATAGACCAATAACAAGTTATAAAATTGAGGCAGTAATTAATAGCTTACCAACCAAAAAAATCCCAGGACCACATGGATTCACAGCCAAATTCTACCAGATGTACAAAGAGGAGCTGGTACCATTCCTTCAGAAACTAAACAATAGAAAAAGAAGGACTCCTTCCTAACTCATTTTATGAGACCAGCATCATCCTGATACCAAAACCTGGCAGAGATACAACGAAAAAAAAAATTTTAGGCCAATATCCCTGATGAACATCGACGCGAAAATACCCCCCAAAATACTGGCAAACTGAATCCAGCAGCATGTCAAAAAGCTTATCCATCACAATCAAGTTGGCTTCATTCCTGGGATTCAAGGCTGGTTCAATACACACAAATCAATAAATGTAATCTATCACATAAACAGAATCAATGACAAAACCCACATGATTATCTCAATAGATGCAGAAAAGGCCTTCGATAAAATTCAACACCGCTTCATGCTAAAAACTCTGAATAAACTCGGTATCAATGGAACGTATCTGAAAATAATAACAGCTATTTATGACATACCCACAGCCAGTATCATACTGAATGGGAAAAAGCTGGAAGGATTCCTTTTGAAAACTGGCACAAGACAAGGATGCCCTCTGTCACCACTCCTATTCAACATAGTATTGGAAGTTCTGGCTAGAGCAATCAGGCATGAGAAAGAATTAAAGCGTATTCAAATAGGGAGAGAGGAAGTCAAATTGTCTGTTTGCAGATAACATGATTGTATATTTAGAAAACCCCATCATCTCAGCCCAAAATCTCCGTAAGCTGATAAGCAACTTCAACCAAATCTCAGGATACAAAATCAGTGTGCAGAAATCACAAGCATTGCTATACACCAATAATAGACAGAAAGCCAAATCATGAGTGAATTCCCATTCACCATTGCTACAAAGAGAATAAAAGACCTAGGAATACAACTTACAAGGGATGTGAAAGACCTCTTCAAGGAGAACTACAAACCACTGCTTTATAGGAGAGGACATAAACAAATGGAAAAACATTCCATGCTCATGGTTAGGAAGAATCAATATTGTGAAAATGGCCATACTGCCCAAAGTAATTTATAGATTCAATGCTATTCCCATCAAGCTACCATTGACTTTCTTCACAGAATTAGAAAAATCTACTTTAAATTTTATATGGAACCAAAAAAGAGCCTGTATAGCCAAGACAATCCTAAGCAAAAGGAACAAAGCTGGAGACATCACACTACCTGACTTCAAACTATACGAAAAGGCTACAGTAACAAAAACAGCATGGTACTGGTACCAAAAGAGATATATATAGGCCAATAGAACAGAACAAAGGCATCAGAAATGACATAACACATCTACAACCATCTGATCTTTGACAAACCTGACAAAAACAAGCAATGGAGAAAGGATTCCCTATTTAATAAATGGTATTGGAAAAACTGGCTAGCCATATGCAGAAAACTGAAACTGGACCCTTCCTTACACCTTATACAAAAATTAACTCAAGATGGATCAAAGACTTAATTTAAAACATAAAACCATAAAAACCCTAGAAGAAAACCTAGGCAATACTATTCAAGACATAGGTATGGACAAAGACTTTATGACTAAAACACCAAAAGCAATGGCCACAAAAGCCAAAATTGACACATGGGATCTAATTAAAGAGCTTCTGCACAGCAAAAGAAACTATCAGAGTGAACAGGCAATCTACAGAATGGGAGAAAATTTTTGCAATCTACCCATCTGACAAAGGGCTACTATCCAGAATCTACAAAGAAGTTAAACAAATTTACAAGAAAAAAACAAACAAACCCATTCAAAAGTGGGCGAAGGACATAAACAGACACTTTTCAAAGGAAGGCCTTTATGAGGCCAACAAACATATGAAAAAATGCTCATCACTGGTTGTTAGAGAAATGCAAATCAAAACCACACTGAGATACCATCTCACGCCAGTTAGAATGGCAATCATTAAAAAATCTGGAGACAACAGATGCTGGAAAGGATGTGGAGAAATAGGAACACTTTTACACTGTAGGAGTGTAAATTAGTTCAGCCATTATGAAAGACAGTGTGGTGATTCCTCAAGGACTTAGAAAAACTCCACTTGACCCAGCAATCCCATTACTGGGTATATATCCAAAGGATTATATATCATTCTATTATAAAGACACATGCACACATATGTTCATAGCAGCACTGTTTACAATAGCAAAGACCTGGATCCCACCCAAATGCCCATCGATGATAGACTGGACAAGGAAAATGTGGTGCATATACACCATGGAATACTATGCAGCCATAAAAATATGAGTTCGTGTCCTTTGCAGGGACATGGCTGAATCTGGAAACCATCATTCTAAGCAAACTGACACAAGAACAGAAAAACAAACATCGCATGTTCTCACTCATAGGTGGGTGTTGAACAATGAGAACATGTGGACACAGGGAGGGGAGCATCACACATTGGGGTCTGTTAGGGTGGAATAGGGGAGGGACAGTGGGGGGTAGGAGGTTTGGGAGGGATAACGGGGGAGTAATGCCAGATATAGGTGACAGGGGGATGGAGGCAGCAAAGCACATTGCCATGTATGTACCTATGCAACAATCCTGCATGTTGCCACATGTACCCCAGAACCTAAAGTGCAATATATATATATATATATATATATATATATATATATATATATAATAAAAAACAGAAGCTATGAAAAACAAAATTAGAAGAAACCCATGGTCCAAAGGTGGAAGAAGGTCAAGGGGAGTATGGTGCACTCCAAGCAATCATCAGAGTGAAAGGGGGCTCCGCCTACCTTAGCACCCAAGCTCCCCTGCCACTAACCTGCAGAGGACCCAGTGGGGGCCACAGAAAAGGGAGAACCCTCCCAGAACAGAACTGGAAGGGTCCAGGGGAGGCAAAGGCCAGGCATCTGTTCTCAACTTTCGAATGGACCTGTGCACCAACATCACAGGAGCTTTAGCCCTGAGTGCAGACAGGTCAAGCTGAGGAGGTGCAGGGAGAGCCAGCGTCCTCAGCGCCCCTGAGTGCAGCCTGAGCAACCCGCTCACAGCAAAAGAGTGGCCTTGAAGGCTCCAGGACTTGGTCTGAGACCGCAAGAGGCCAGACTGAAGAACTGAGAACAGCAACGAGGAGAGCAAGTCTTGGCGCCGTGAGCCCCTAAATCCTCAGCAAGCGAGGCGTCAAGCTCCCAGGTGGCTCTGTCAACCTAGACATGAGAACTGAAAACAGGGAGGCTCGGCATGGTCTCCCAGGAGCAGGCATGCCCTCCTCTCTCCCCACTCAGTCCTGGTGACTGGGGCAGGCAGGACATGCATTGCCGCTACTACCCCCACGCCCTGGAGCAGCCTCTCCCGGCGCACCACCTCCTCCTGCCTCCACCAAAGCTCTGTGGCCCATACCCATCCCTCTTCATCCACTCCACCAACAAACATGGGGCTCTGCCTTCCAATACCACATACCCAGATCCAACCCCTTCTCCAGCACTGTCCTGTTACCAGCCGGGCCACACCCACCCTCATCCCTGCCTCCTGGCGCATTTCCCTGCTTCCACCCTCCGCACAGCGTCTCCTGCAGCACAGGGGCCAGAGTGATCCTTCTCTAAGGCAGGCCAGACCAGCGCCCTGCTGGATCTACACGCAGGAGCTGCCACGTCACTCAGAGCAAGGCCCAAGTCCCCAGGCTGCCTACAAGGCCTGCGCATCTCCTGCTCCCTCCCCGGGACTTTGCTCTGGCTTCTTTACTGCTCCTCAGACAAGCCTCAGGGCCTTTGCACTGGCTGGTCTCCATTAAGGCAGCCATTCACCCAGATATACCACTGAGGGCTCCTTCCTGCCTCCTCCAGCAGTTGGGAATGTAGTGTCAATTCATAAGCAGGCACCAGCTCCAATCATCCTTATTCATGGAAATGAGTCTAACGTTAATCAGGATTAGTAGGTCTGTTTCCAGTGCAGAATATGGGAGCTCTCAAGAACCAGCAGCTTTCCACACCTGAGGGAGTGCACACTCACCAGGAAAGCCCGGCCACACTCACCCCAGCACCCCACCACCCCTCTTCCTTGGAAGAGCCTGTAGGGCAGGATGTGCCCCTCACAGGGCTGGGAAGGTCTCCCCAGCACACACTCCCTGCACCCAAGTGCACCTTGGACTCCCGAGCCCCAGAGCGCTGCTAGTGTTTAGGCAAGGCTCTGAGTGGAAAGGGCTGTGCTGTGCCAACCTCCCGGACTTGGTGCCCACAGGATCCACAGACAGGAGCTGCCATCTCACTCAGAGTAAAGCCCAAGTCCCCAGAATGGGCAGGGATGACTGCTCTGCACAACCGGGGCGTGCCAGAATGACCTGGGACTCCGCACCTGGCTGAGAAAAGTCCTCTCCCCAATGCCACTGTCAGTGCCTGGCTTTGCCAGGCCTCCACACAGGCTGGCAGGCAAAGGCATTCTCAGCTGAGAAATCGCTGCGGCAACCATGGGAGGAGAAGGAACAGAACACGCAGGCTTCGGGCTGTCTCTCACCTCCCCCGCCCCCACAGCACATCCCCGCCCCCCAGTCTGTCTGCCTTTGAGTGTCCTCATTTCCCCCAGTCCCTCTCCCTCCCGCCCGTTTTCCACTCCCTACTCCTCCTGCTTAATTTCTTAAAATAGAAGAATTTTGAGAAACGAATTACAGACTAATGGCAGTGTCAATTCCCATGAGCTCAGGAAAATGTGGAATTTAATTTTAAGTCTGAGAGAGCTTATTTACAGAGTGCCGTTTTTCCTCTGGGTCCCAACATCATTAGCAGGCTCAGGATGCCTGAGGAGGGAGGGGTGCAGTCGAGGTGCTGATGAGGCCGGTTTCAAAAACTCACTCCCTCGCCCTGGGTGGCCAGCCACAGCCCTCACTTCCTGCACACTTCCATTAATTTCAGAAGGAGCCTCAGCCACATGCACCGTGCCCAGCAAGCTATGAGCCCGAGGGAGGCAAAGACGGATATTGTCAACATCCTGAAGCGGGAATCCCAGCTCAGAACCTCTTATCCAACTCGGCTGATCCTGGACTTCACGTTTTAGGAGCTTTTCCAGAAGTCTGTGACATTCCTTCCTTCCTTCATTCATTCAGGCATGCACTTTATATTTACCAAGCCGCGCACTGTTTTAGGCCCTAGAGGTATAAAGTTTCTGCCATCAGCAGCATATATTCTCCTGTGATGAGACAGAAGCGAAACAAATAACCAAATAAATGCACGTTAGTTGCAATGAACTGTCAAGAATGAAAACAAAGCAGAGTTGGGCGTTCAAGACTGGGGTGGGAGGGCTTTCTCAGAGGGGGAGGATCTGGACCATGTAAACTTGAGCTGACTCTGGAAAGGAGTATAGGGTGTCTGGGGAAGGCTGTCCAGGCAGAGGGAGCAGTGGGTGCGAAGGCCCTGGGCCAGAGTGTGCTCAGCATGTTCAGGAAACAAGGGGCCAATGTGGTCAAAACAGGCGCGAGTCTGGGCCTGGGCTTTCCAAGAGAAGTGGAAGCTGATGGAGGGTGGGAGCAGAGGAAGGACAGGCCTGAGGTGGCATTTGCTGTGGAGGAGGAAGAGGGTGGATGCAGCCCCAGCCATCCCATCTGAACTCTTGCCCCAGGCCTGGCAGCCCCTGCCCCTCCTGGACTCCAGTGCCGTCCCCGCTCGGGAAGAGGGATCTGGCTGTGCCAGCCTGGGGGAAGGAGGATTTTCACAACAGCTTTGGTAGGAGGTCGCATAATGACCTCAAAGATATCCACATCCTAATCTGAGATTAGGACCACAGAACCTGAGAATGTCACCTTCCACAGCGAAAGGGACTCTGCAGGCATGACAAAATCAAAGATCTTGGATGGGAAAATTACTGGGCTTATGGAAGTAGCCCAATATAATCATAAGGGTCCTCATCAGAGGGACACAGAGGAGCCACAGGAGATGCAAGATGGAGCAGAGGTAGAGGGGACCAACTTCGAAGGTGGAGGGGACCAACTTTGAAGGTGGAGGGAGTTGTCAAGAACCAGCAGCTTTCCACACCTGAGGGCAGGCACACTCACCAGGAAAGCCCGGCCACACTCACCCGAGGGCCCCACCCCCATTCCTTGGAAGGGCTCATGGGGCATGATGTGCCCCCACAGGGCTGAGAAAGGCCTCCCCAGCACACATTCCCTGCACCCAAGTGTACCTGGGACTCCCAAGACCCAGAGCCTAGGAACGAGGGTGGCCTCTGGAACTGAAAAAGCTAAGGAACGTTCCCCTCCAGCCCCAGAGGGAACCCACCCCACTGACTCCTTTGAGTCTGCTGAGCCTGGTTTCAGCCCTGTGGCCCCAGGACTGTGAGAGCATAAATCTGTGCTGTTTCAAGTTGCTTCAGGTTGGTAGCAATTTGTTTTAACAGTGATAGGAAATTAATACAGCCCTCTTAGATTGGATTCCATAGAAGCAGAGCCCAGAGTTAATATCTGCAGGCCCAAGGTGTATTGACAGTGAGCTTTCAGGAGGCACCATGAGACAGAGCAGGAAAAGGCACAGGCAGGGAAGAGCCCAGCAAGTTGTGAGCTCAGGTGATGCCAGTCTCCAGCCGCCAGGTTTGGGGAGGCTCTGGGCTCGAGCACAGACTACTCTGAAGGGCTGGTCTCTCCTGGGTGAGAAGCTGTTCTTTGGGATGAGCAGGCAGCAGGTGTGTGCTGCTCCAGGGGCAGGGCGGTAACCTCCCAGGCATGGCAGCGCCTGCTCCAGCAGGTCCTGGAGAAGGAGCAGCCGTGCACACACCCTCAACAGCAGCCAGGGGACACTGACGTCGATTGACACCTGCACCTGACACAACCATACAGTCGCCAGCGTCCACCAGGACAGTATCCACTACAATCCAGGCCCATGGCTAGCAGCAAAGAAGGGGCAGTTCTAACTCCCCTGGCCCTAACCCTGGCTCTGGGAAGTGAGAACTGTTAATACTCCTATTCAGGTGAAGAAATTGAGGCACAGAGAGGTTACTGCCCAAGTGCTCACAGCTGGTGCTGGAGTGGGGTCCACACTGGCAGGAACCCCTGGTCCCTAGGTTGGCCACCTCCTGTGGGTGGGCAGAGGATGGCATGGCCTGTGCTCAGGATGCGCTGGGGTGGCACCTTCTTTCAGCACATGGTAATTCCTTTTGTCCTCAGCTGGGAAAATAGCAGCACAGAATCCCTCGGCATCCACAGGGGATTTGTTCTAGGACTCCCGAGGATACCAAAATCCAATGTTGCCCAAGTCCCTGATACAAAATGGCATCATACGTGCATAGAACCTATACCTATCCTCCCAAGTACTTTAAATCACGTCTGGCTTACTTGTAATACCAGATATAATGGAAATGGTATGTAAATGGTTGTTCTATTGCATTTTTATTTGTATTATCTTATTGTTATATTGTTATTTTCATTTTTTTCTAATATTTTTTATCTGTGTTTGGTTGAATCCATGGATGCAGAACCCACAGATAAGGAGGGCCAACTGTACTTATCTTTAAAGACTGATTTTTTACAAAGAAAGGAAGGAAACTTATCATGATGTAACAGAGGTTATCTCTAAGTGGATGGGTTACAGATGGTTTCTTCTTTCCCTTTATACTGTTTCAGGGCTTCCAAATGTCCTTCAAACAGAGATTTGGAATGCAGACCAAAACAGCGTGTGTATTTGGTGTCTCTGAATGGAGCAGGACAGGACAGGCCCCCTTTGGAGAATCCACCAGTATCCTCCCTGGGACCTCCGTCTCTCACCCCAGCTGGACCCCAGGTGCTTCCCTGGGCTCTGGCCTGGGACCTGGGCCAGCCTCCCTAGGTGCCTGGGCTGTGAAGGGTGACCCTCAGGGGCTGCCTGCCATGTCCCTTGTGAGGACCAGAGCAGGAAGGAGCCTGTGCAGGAATGAGAAGGGTGAGGGAAGAGGCCATCGTGGTCCTGCTGGGCTGGACTGAGGTGCAGCCATAATCCTGCCATGAGTGTCCCCCAAACCCTCAAAACCAGGTCCCTTTTGATTTATTTTCGTCTACCTACTTTCCTGACACCTCTGATCCAAGCTGTTTCTCATTCAGGGAGAGAGAAGAGGGGTACATGCTGCCCACCCTGTGTGCAGAGACCTGGGCTGGGCAGTGGACAAGCGGGGATGTGGCTGTTCAGACATCAAGTGTCTCCACCACCCTGAGAGAGGGGACTGTTGCCTTGTCTAGGCAAGGACATTGAGGCTCAGAGAGGTTGACAGAATAGCCACATACACCCCAGCGGGCAATCCTTTCCTGTTCCCTTCCAATTCCCCACTCTGGGGACCACCCCTGGTCCCCCAGAATCACTGAGGTCAGGAGCCTTCCTGAAAGGCCGTCTCTGAAATCCTCACACCGGGCTTCACCCGCAGGTTAAGGTAGACCAGCCGCATGGGCCTGAACTTGGGCAGATCACTGCCACTCGGTCCCTGTGTGCCAAAGGCAGGTGCTATAACCCGGCCCTCGGGTGTGTAGGCCAGGCGCTCTGTGTGCCACATGTCACAAGCAGGAGGACACAGAGGAAACGGGAGGTCAGGGCTGATATCACAACAGGAGGCCCTTGCAGTTGCCCAGGGCTGTGTGCTCAGAATGGCCCACAGCTGGTTCCGTGCTATGCTGTCACCATCTTGAAACATAAGTTTTTGAACAAGGGTCGCTGCTTTTTTCATTTTATCCTGGGTCCCTTGGACTTTACAGCCAGTCTGGGTGAGATGCTCAGGCCTCAGGGCTGTCTGCTTCAGCCAGGCGAGGATCACTTGGGAGACAACACAAGCAAACAATGGGTGGTGGTTGTTTTCTTTCTTCCAAAAATGGACACAACAATTCCAGGTAATAAAAACTGCCCAACCTCCCATCCCTTAAGCTCGCTGTCAGGTTGGCTTCCAACCCTGCAACCCTGATGTGCAGCTGTGTCCCCAGCTGCAGACAGGCTCCACGGCAAGGTCCCAAGCAGACCAAACCAGCTCTGGGCTTCCTCTGCAGTGGCAGACCAAGCACTCGGCTCCTCTGGGCTTTGGCCCCTCACTGTGGGAGCTGGGAAGCTCGGCAACGTGCTGGCCATGGCGGCCACAGGGCAGGCATTGGGTACCGTGTGCATCCGTGTCCCGGTCTGTGAACGGCAACCTGGCAGTTCCACCTGTAGAACAACACATATGAAACAGTCCCAGGACCTCCTTCCCGCCAACATCCCTTTCCCTCTTCCAGAAATGGACTGAGTTGGGTGCACCTGGGAAGGCAGCACCTGTGGAGGCTGACCTTCGAGCCCTGACGCCACCCACCCACCTTCCGCCTTGTCTTCCGAGGCCAGAGGCAGGTCCTGGAGGCAGGTGGGCACCCACCCGATTCTCCCAGTTCCCGGGCACACTCAGCCCATCCAGGAGGGCGGGGCGTGTGGTGGCAGGGGGTCTGTGGTGTGTACACAGCCAGGTGTGTGTACAGCGGCGTGTGTGTACTCACTCTCATACTCACACACTCACATCATGGAGCTGATAGGAGCCTGCAGCCAGCACTGCCAAAGCCCACGTGGGGAGCTCAGAGCCAGGGGCTGTTCAGCCCCCACAGCAATCCCCATGTTCCCACCAGCCCAGAAGCCCCTGAGACAGGCGTGCCACCCTCTCCACAGCTCGTCTTTTAGTCCACATGTCTTGATTTTTAAATTTCTTGCATTTTAAATCTGTACTTTCCTCACATTTGTGGCCTAAGGTGGAGGGAGAATTGCTCTATCCCAGTGCCGGCTCCAGGATGGGTACCAGACCAGTCCCTCGGCTCCCTGGGACTCAGCTTCCCTGCTGGGAGAGGATGGTGGTGTTGGAACATCAGAACCCACTGAGTTCAGCCAGACATGCCAGGAGCAAGTCTGGCAGGACAGGGTGGACAGAGCCCCTGTCCAGGGCATGGGGCCAATCAGCTCCATCCTACACCCTCCGACCAGCTGTAAGTCCTCTGTACTGCGGGGCCTCCTGCCCTCTGCTCTCTCTTGGTCACAGTGGCCCCAGACTGCCCAAGGCCAAGGGGAGGAACATGGAGGGACCCCTGTCCCCTCCACACTCCCTTGCCCCCTAGCCCATTGCAGAGTGCCGGCAAGGAGGGGTCTTCAAACAACACCTATGGAATGAATGAATGCTAGGAATGAGTGTGCCTCCCAGTCACATCCCACAGGGAGATCTAGCACTGCCGCCCTCTCAGATGGGCCTTGCAGACAGACAAGAATGTGCCTGGCACACTCAGGCCTCAGGTTTTCTCTTTGATTCTGGAAGCCCAGCGTCCAGGGACCTCAGAGCCAGACACTGAGCCTGGAACATACCCTTCTGTGGACCCTCCAAGTGACAGGATCATTTTATTCCAAGTCTCTCTCAGAGCAGGGGCACTCAGCCTGTCCATGTGCATGGTCCCCAGGGTCACAAGTGCCGCCTCTGAGCCTTGCAGGGCCTTTGCAGTTGATGGTGTTTGCCAAGGTGGACAGCCTCAGATGGGCAGAGAGCAGCTGCCTCGGCCCACTCACCCAGTGGCAGTGAGAGATCCCTCCTTGGTCTGCAGTACTGCCTCTGGTTTCCCCCAGGGGGACCGGCGATGGTGATGGAGCTTCCCCTCCTCAAAAGCTCCCACAGGAAAGTAGGTTGAGTGGAGGGTCTGGATGCCACGGCAAACAGCTCCCACAGCAGCAAGAGCGTGCACACTGGACGGGCTCGCTGCCTCCGGGATGCTTCCTGGCCTGGTTTGCGGGGTCCTCTGGCCCTCCTTAGCTGCATCTACAGCACCACCCTTTATCCCTGTGTGTGTGTGTGTGTGTGTGTGTGTGTGTGTGTGCATGTGTGTGTGCTGGTACTTCTGTGTGTGCATCCTCACAGGCATGTACATGTGCACATTCCCATGAGTGTGTGTGTGCATCCTCAGGATGTGTGCATGTGTGCATTCTCATGAGCGTGAGTGTGCATCCTTATGGCATGTACGTGTGACGTGTGCACGGGCGCATTCTCATGAGCGTGTGCGTGCATCCTCACGGTGTGTGCGTGGGCGCATTCTTATGAGTGTGTGTGTGCATCCTTATGGTGTGTGCGTGTGTGCATCTTCATACACACATGCACGTGGACAACTTTGCAGGCGTGTGTGTGCATCTCCGTGAACGTGCATGCATGTATATGGTACCTGCACTTGTGCTGAGCAATTAATTATCCTAGGCACCACCATGTGAACAGTATGTCTCTCTGTGTGGTCCAGAGTGCCCAGGGCTCTTGCAGCTGTGCAGCTGTGGCTCAGCAGAGGCAGAAGTGGGAGGGAAGGGACAGAGCAAGTACTCTGCGCCCACTGGAGCGCCAGCAAAGTTTTTTTTGCACACCTCCCTTCACTTCACACAAGCCCTAGAACAAGACATTATGGTCTCCATACTAAAGATAAGAGACTGAGACAGAAACTCTGTAGCTGTCAAAGTTACAGACCGCAGGGCTTTCACCCACACTTATAAGAGCACAAAACAACCCTCTTTCCATGACAGCTCACACCCTCCCACAGCTCCTCCTTCCCCCAAACATTTCTTAATCCTAAATTGCTGCCATTTCTCCTCTTTCTTTTTTTTTAATAAAAATGTTAAGAAGGGAAAATATTCATAATATTTTATAAATGAAAGGATTCATTCGTAAAATATTAACAAATGGTTAAACTTTGGAAGGTGAGACTCTAACTTGGGTTTTTGATAATAAATACCGCCCCCTTTAATGAGGTGGATAAGACTACTTAACCCAATAAGAAAAAAGTCTCTCTTTTCTGCCTGTTTTCCCCTTGCCAAAAGCACAATAGAAGACTTCTAAATACCAGAGGTGACTCTACAGCAGGCGAAATAAATTATGCAGTGGGGTGGAATAATTGCAAGGGCCCTCCCTCCTTCCTTCTACCCTTAAAATGCATTCTGTTGGGTGTGCTTTATTAAAGTAATCAAAATGTACTCAAATCCATTAGCTGGGTGCTCTCAAAATGTCAAAGACCAATTCTCTGATTAAAGCCATTTCTGCTGATCAATGCAGGGCCTGGGCATGACTGGCTGAACACTCAGCTGGGCACCTGAGCGGAAGCTGCCAGACCCTCAGCCTCTGCTAGCACTGCTGCAGTTTTTCACCAAGTTCAAGCTCCTGTCTCTCTGGCTTTGTCCCTTGGAGGTGATATAGCAGCCACCAGGCCATGGTTCACTGGGCAGTGGGCAGGCATCTCCACCTGCCCCAGCAGATGAAGCATCTCCTGGACCTCGCTGCAGAGCCATGAAGACAGGCTTCTTGGTGCTGGGCTTAAGCACATCACAGCCTAGTGTCTACCTGCACATTGCCCAGCATGTACAAGGGTCTGAAAAATGTCTTTGGACTTTGTTCATGCTTCACAAGGCTGAACATGACTCGCACCACCCCTTGACAAGATTGGAACATGGCTGCTCTTCAACAACAAAAGCATAGGCAGCAAGCATTTCCATGTAATAAGACCTGCTTCCAGCCAGCAATTTACAAACAGCACTGGGTGGACATGCACTTAATGTTCACAATGACCCTCGAACCCGGAGACGCCTGTGCTGACGGGCAGAAACGCTCTGCCATTTCATGACTCTTGGTCAACTTGGGCCTAATTTGTTACGCATCAGTTTCCTCACCTGTGAAATGGGCATGACAATAGTCTATAGTGACACCGTTGTTTTGAGGAACAGATGTCAGGCACGTAGTAAGTTGTCAGTATAATGAAAATGATAATAATGATGATGGTGATCATGGTGATGAGGCGATGAGGATGGTAATGATGATGATGTAATGAGGTGACGATGGGTGATAGGAACGATGATGGTGATAATAATTATGGAGATGGCAATAATGATAGCGACAGTGATGTGATGGTGATGATGATGTGATGATGGTGACGATAATGATTATGGAGATGGTGATAACGACAGTGATGGTGAGGGTGATCACAACGATGGTGATGACAGTGATGGTGATGTGATGACGGTGATAATTACGGAGATGGTGATAATGACAGTAATGGTGATGGTGGTGAGAGTGATGGTGATGATGATGTGATGATGGTGACGATAATGATTATGGAGATGGTGATAACGACAGTGATGGTGACAGTGATCACAGCAATGGTGATGACAGTGATGGTGATCATAGCGATGGTGATGATAGTGACGGTGGTGATAGCGATGGTGATGACAGTGATGGTGGTGACAGCGATGGTGATGACAGTGATGTGATCATAGCAATGGTGATGATAGTGACGGTGGTGATAGCAATGGTGATGACAGTGATGGTGGTGACAGCAATGGTGGTGATAGTGATGGTGGTGACAGTGATGGTGATGATAGTGATGGTGATCATAGCGATGGTGATATAGTGACGGTGGTGATAGCGATGGTGATGACAGTGATGGTGGTGACAGCGATGGTGGTGATAGTGATGGTGGTGATAGTGATAGTAACGACTGTGATGGTGGTGACAGTGATGATGGTGACAGTGATGGTGGTGACAGTGATGGTGGTGATAGTGATGGTAACGACTGTGATGGTGGTGACAGTGATGATGGTGACGGTGATGGTGGTGATAGCGATGGTAATGACAGTGATGGTGGTGATAGCGATGGTGGTGATAGTGATGGTGATGATAGTGATGGTGGTGACAGTGATGGTGTTGATAGTGATCGTGATGATGATGTGATGATGGTGACAATTATGGAGGTGGTAATAGTGACACTGATGGTGATGGTGATGATGACAGTGATGGTGATGATAGTGATGGTGATGACAGTGATGGTGATGATAGTGATGGTGATGACAGTGATGGTGGTAATAGTGATGGTGATGATGACGTGATGATGGTGTTAATTATGGAGATGGTGATAGTGACACTGACGGTGATGGTGATGATGATAGTGATGGTGATGATGTGATGGTGATGACAGTGATGGTGGTGATAGTGATGGTGGTGATAGTGATGGTGATGACAGTGATGGTGATGATAGTGATGGTGGTGATAGTGATGGTGGTGATAGTGATGGTGGTGATAGTGATGGTGATGATGACGTGATGATGGTGTTAATTATGGAGATGGTGATAGTGACACTGATGGTGATGGTGATGATAATAGTGATGGTGATGATAGTGATGGTGATGACAGTGATGGTGGTGATAGTGATGGTGGTGACAGTGACGGTGGTGATAGTGATGGTGATGACAGTGATGGTGGTGATAGTGATGGTGGTGACAGTGATGGTGGTTATAGTGATGGTGATGACAGTGATGGTGGTGACAGTGATGGTGGTGATAGTGATTGTGATGATGAAGTGATGATGGTGATAATTTTGGAGATGGTGATAGTGGCACTGATGGTGATGGTGATAGTGATGATAGTGATCGTGGTGATAGTGATGGTGATGATGATGTGATGATGGTGCTAATTATGGAGATAGTGATAATGACAGTGATGGTGATGGTGGTGTTAGGGATGGTGGTGATGATGATGATAATCATAATAATAATGGAGATGGTGATATTGACAGTGATGGTGATGGTGATGATGATGATGTGATGATGGTACTGATAGTGATTATAAAGGTGGTGATGATAATCATGGTGATAATGGTGATGATTATGGTGATGATATTTGTAGATCATATTATCTGTACCTTGTAAAACCAGAGACGTCAAGAAATTTCCTCAAGTTCTCAGAGCTGGTAAATGGATGAGGTCTGGCTTATTCCAAAGTCGGTGCTCTTTCTAAACACCCTGCTGCCTTTTCCTGGTTTTCATTTCAATTCTCAACTCAATTCTCATTCTTATTATTCCTTAAGCAGCTTGCCACAAGTCCTCCCCTGTCCATCATAATTTCATTCACTCTTCCTTTTTCAAGCATCCTCGCATCTGACCTTCCTCACACAGCCCCAGAATAACAAGCTGCTGCAGGAGCGGAGCACCGGAGTGTGAACAGCAGAATCTCCTCACATCCTGAACATCTGGGGCTGCCACACTCTGAGGAGTTAATAAAATATGCAGAAGCTGTGTGCTACAAATTGGAATGCAGAGGTCCCAACCCTCCCTTTCCTTTCAACTTCCTTTTTGAGAATTTAGTTCTCCAACATCAATTTCTGTTTGTGATAAATATTTAAGCACTTTGCCTGCCAGGCTTATAGCTCAAGGATGCTGTAAGCCAGAAAACCCCTGAGCCTCTGGCCACCCTACGTGGCCATCCTGGGCCCCACATCCAGGAAAGACTCCTTCAGGATGTCTCAGCTAGGTGGCTTCTAATGTCCTCTATTCCCACAGCTGCTGTAAAGGGCTCCTCCCTTTGGCCTGTCCTTCATGTCTAATCAAAGGCCGCACCCCAGCCCCGAGTGCCTCCCGCGTAGCTCTCCATCCGCCTGGTCACTCCCTCCCCGTTGCTGGTCCACCCGTTACTTTGCTGAGCTGGCTGCCCCGTCTCCTTCTCAGTGTCCATTCCTCCAGCCAACCTCCCTGCAATCCACACTCCTCCAGGTGTCAAATCCAAATCTAACCATATCACTCCCCCGCTTGAAGCTCCTCTACGGGACCCCCTCTGCAAGAGAAGTTTAAACTCATGAACACCCTACCCAGGCCCCTGTGCAACATGTCTCATTTCCCAACTCCATGCCACCCAACACTGCTGACACACACACACAGATTGCAGTTCCGGGCCTCGCTCTGCCTCCTCTCCTGGGCCTGCGCCACCGCCACCCGTGCTCTGGGCTGGCTGGGACCAGTGCCTCTGGGAGGCCTCCCTGACCTGCTCCACTGGAGCTCCCTGAGGCTGGGCCAGGACCTGCCACTTCATCTTCCAGCACAGCCTCCGCTGCATAGCCTGACTCCAGCTCCATCTCCCTCACAGCCTGGGCTCACCCAGGGCCCAGTGGGAGGTCAGTAAGTGGTTGTCAGAGGAACTGGAAAGGGAGCACCGCAGCAGCAGGCTGCAAGGCTGGAGAAGGCGGCCTGGGAGCTGAGCCCTGATGAGCCTGGTCTGGAGCCCAGTTCCACGCACTCCCTGCCCTCCGACTCCTTGGGGCTGCTCAGGGCTCCCTGGTGGGCCCACCCTACCCTGGACCTGCCCCTTTAGCTCCTCTCCACCCATTCTAGAAGAAACGCATCTGGGATGCTTTGAACCCCCAGCGCCTGCTCCTGGACATCACAAGGCTTCAGGAGCATAGCCCACAGGTCGGGGATGACTGTAGAAAGACATTTAACCACTGGCATGGGAAGGGCCTGCCTGCCTGCATCACCCAGTGGCTGCCCCGGCCAGCGGGATTCCAGTCAGGACCCTCACACTCTGGACCAGGGAGCTAAAAGCCCCTTCTTGTCGCAGCCGCACAATCCCAGTGCAGCCTGGACAAAACCCAGGCCATCAAGCTCAGAGAACAGGGCTGCACTTGTCCCAAGAACAGAGCAGGGGGTCTCTTCCAACAGGGCAGCCTGCAAGTGCTGCTGAGAGCTGGGAAAGAAGTCACTGCACAAAAGGCCAGATGACTACACGCTCTGAGGGGGCCTCCTGAGAAGCCGCTGCAGCTCTGCCCTGCCATGAGTAGGGAGAAGCAGCCCAGCTCCTGGGAGGGCAGTGAGGACTTGAACCCCAGCTCCTCAGCATGCCAAGGGCTGAGGGAGGAGTCCCCGACACCAGGTGTTCCCTGGTCCTCTGCAGGTCGAAAGTGGGAAAGACCAACTGGCCGCACAGGGCACAAGATGGAGATGCCAGCCCCTTGCACACTTACTTTCCAGACAGCTGTGCTGGGAAGGTCATATGTGGTCAGAGAAGCGCCTGCAGGAAGCTGATTTCACATCCCACCCTGCCTCAGCTGAATTCAAGAATGGAGACGTCGAGGATACTTATGAACCAGGGCACTAAATGGTCCAGGGCTCAGGGAAGTGGACACACAGGATCCAAAAGAGAAACCCCACAGGGCAGTGACATTTGGGGACAGAGGTGTGCTGGTCCCACTGTCCCATCCACTTTGGAGATCTGTCCATCTGCATTACTATTACTGAGGGAGGTGTGTCATCATCCCATTTAATAGATGAGAACATTGAGGCCAAGGAACCTGAGCCCATGCTTGAATCTAAAAGGCACATGGTGGGTGGTAAGGAGCTAGGCTGCCATTACTGGCTGCGTGTGGGGCTAGGGCATGGAGCTCCCACAGCCTGGACTGCACGGCTGCCATCGTAGGCGACCTCACAGGTGCTGCGGAGTTCACACCACCACCCACGGGGCCTCTGCCTGGAGCTCTGGCTGTGTCACTGCATCATGCTCAGCCCAGCTCCATGCTGGGGACACTGTAGGCACTGAGGGTACAGCTGTTGACAAAGCAAACAAAATGCTGCTCACATGATGTTCACCTTGCAGTGGGGTAGACTCAAAATGCAAATGAACCGGGAAATACAAGCCAGGCCAGCTGGGAACAAGTGCAATGGAGAAAATCAAGCAGTAAAAGACAAGAAGGAGGGCTGGGGGCAGTGGGGAGTTTAAGCACAGGTGGGACCTGACGTCACTCAGGTGTAACAGGTATAATCTGACAGGTGGGAGGCCCTGAGGTCATCCAGGCGAGAAGCTGGACACTTGGCCCAGGGGCGAGTGGGGAGGGCAGGAGGAAGCAGAGGCCCAGTCCCGGCTGTATATGCTGATAGGGAGTGAGGGAACAGGAAGGCCAGGAGGCTCCAGGCTTTGGACGTGAGCCCCTGGAAGAACGAGACGGCTTCACCAAGAGGAGATTCCTGGGACCCACCAGCAACACCCAAGATCTTGTTTTCTTCTTTCTGGAAACCTAGAGGTGCTGTCAGGTCCTATGGCCATCTGTAGGGGTCCCATGGGGCATGCGGAAAGCCTCCCTGTGGGACTTGGTCACAATAGATCTCCAATGTGTGGTTTCCGGAGCTCCTCCTGGGCCTTGGAGTCACTGACACCAGGTCTGTGTGCTGGGGAGACGAAACGGGAAAGCTGTTTCATCTTTCCCAGCTGCCGTGGTGGGATGAGTTCCAGAGGACCTTCCCCACCAGCCATGCCAGGGCTCAGGGTTCTCGCTTCTGCCAGTCCCACAGCCCACACCTTGTCTTACCTGAGATGATGCCTGGGAAGGACAGGTACTAGCCACAGCTGACCAAGTGCATGAAGACCACGGGCCTGCCTGGAAGGAGCCACTGAGGGACAGGGTCCACCCAGGGACCGGGTCACTGGGCTTTGGGCCGCAGTAAGGTGGAGAGAGTGCTGAGTTCACATCACACTCAATCTCAGCAAACGCTTATCTCTACTGAAAATTCCACAAAAGCATTCGTGTTCTGCACTTTCCCATAATCAGCTTAGTGTTTTGCAGCCACGGCTGAGGCGGTGAAACGCTCTGGTGATTAGCTGCGTGCCTGGGGTAAAGGCAAATGGCCCGTGTCTCACATCCCGATAAAGCCATCTACAGTCAGAGAAAGCATAAGCCGTAGCCCACAGCTGCTCGGTTGCCCAGGACACCTTAAAGTCAGGAGTGTCATCAGCCCCGGGGTGGGTTTTCCTTGAAAGCTGTTGTCCACTTCTCTGGTTTCCAGGCCCACCCCGATCCTTCTCCTCTGGGCGCCTGGCACCTTCAATTCTTGAGCCTTTCTGGATTTTGCATCCATTTATAGATTGTTAGCTTTCAGCTTTCTCAGGTTTGCAAAGTCGTTTACTATTTATCTTCCACTTTCAGGTTTTCAACATTTTCCGAACTTTTTTTTTTAACTTATTTTTTAGGTTCGGGGGTACACACGCAGGTTTGTTATATGGGTAAATGGTGTGTCGCGGGGGGTTGCTGTACAGATTTCATCACCCAAGTAATAAGCTTGGTACTCAGTAGGTGGTTTTTCCATTCTCACCCTCCTCTTATTCTCCATCCAAGAAGCATGCCCCAGTGTCCACTGGCCCCTTCTTTGTGTCTATATCTACTCAGTGTCAATGTTTAGCTCTGACTTATGAATGAGAACATGCAGTGTTTGGTGTTCTGGTCCTGCATCATTTCACTTGGGACAATGGCCTCCAGCTTCATCCATGTTTCCACAAAGGACATGATCTTGTTCTTTTTATGGCTGTGTAGTATTCCATGGCATATATGTACCACATTTTCTTTATTCAGTGTACAGTTGATGGGCATTTAGGTGGATTTCATGTCTTTGCTATGGTGAATAGTGCTGCAATGAACATATACGTGCATGTGTCTTTATGGTAGAATGATTTCTATTCCTTTGGGTATATTCTCTTGTCTCATATGTGTCCTCCCTGCTCTTTGTGCTTCTGAGTTTATGCCCTTTTAACTCCTGTACTGTTACTTGAATGATATTTTGACAGGAGACAGGACGTGCCTGTGTTCAATTCTCCGTGTTTGAAAAGAATCTTCTTCCTGCCTTTTGTTAACGATTTCCCCAAAGACTTTTCATTGTCATGTTCGTCCATTCATCCATTCACTGCACAGGTATTCCGTGTGCTCTGTGGGCCACACCCTGTGACAGGCATGAGAACAAATTAGGGGTAGACCAGATGCAATGAGACCAAGCCCAGGGGCAGGAGTGGACAGGGACAGGTGGCTTAAAAGGAGGCAGAGGGACAGAGAGCTGCCACAGAGGGTGCCATGCAGTGCAGGGTCTGCCCCCGGCACCGACTACCCAAGCCAGGCAGGAAGGGTCTGCGTCACCCACTCTTCCAGGTGGGGAAACTAAGGACAGCAGTGGCCAAGCCAGGTCCTGGCCCTGCTCTCTGGCTTCCTGGGCCCTGTCTTGTTATCTCTGAGTACCCCTCATTCCCCCACCCCCACATCTCCTCCTTTCACTCCACTTTTCCCTTTCTTCCCTCAGAGTTCACAGTGGATCCTCGTCTTGTCTTCACAGCAGCAGATGCCTGTTCCTGATGAGAATCAGAGGCCTAGGCCAGACCGTCTTGTCAGCCAGGGCCCTGTTGTGTGAGGCTGCTTCCCAGGGACTTCTGGGGGGCCACCAACCCTGTGTGTCCCCTCACTTGCCCAGGGGAGGCTTCAGAGGCAGGATACTGTGACCACAGTCAGTGCCCACTGTTATGGAAGTGAGCTCCTAGCCCACCTGCCAGCAATGTGGGTTCTGTGTCTCTAACAGGGATTGTACTGGCTTCAGGCCACCCTTGGCTCTCATTCCAGCCTGAGCACTGCCATACTCTGCCCTGCCTCACCCTTTCTCACCCTTCTAAATCCATGGCTTGCACTTCTCTCTCCTCACTCCTACTTTCTCTAAAACCAGCAGAACCTACTCCCTCTTCCTTTGGAAGGGAAAAATGTATCTGTAGGCGAGAAAGCCAGTTCCTCCAGACAGCGCAGGCAAAGTGCCTGGGCTGCCTGTCAAATCTGATTTCAAAAGATAATTCTATTCTGAGCAAAAGAATAATGAAGAGCTATCCCCAGCTGTCCTGGAAAGAACTCTCTTCTCTCCTCCCATCAACCTGCGTGCCCTGGGCCGCTGGCATCTCTGCAGCTACATTTGGCACGTCCACTGTGGCCACAGGTCCCTGGACCTCTCCCTTGGTGCCCCGACTCCCCAAGCACTCACGGGACACCATGAAATGGCTTCTCTCCTCCCTTTCCCAACAGAAGCCTATCTGACTTCCAGGGACTCTTGAGTCACCTCCCCTTGGTGCCCTTTCAGGGCCCCTACCCCTGTCACGCATCTCTCCAGTGCAGATGAGGATGACCGGCCACAGCCCACAGGCTCCAGCATGCCTGCACACGCAGTGTAGGGGCTTGCCTGCTCAGAGATGGCCCATCAGAGATGCTCAGTGCCTACAGAAGGAGTGAGCCAGAGGGTGGACCACCTGGTGCCAGGCCTCAGCAACAGGGGAAGAAGGCAGGATTTCCTGTTGGTAGGTAATTGAGGATGGAGGTGACAGAGCTAGTGGTGGGTGAAACTGGCATCCAGGCTCTGTCACAACCAGGTTGTAGCTTTCGGGAAAAGCCTGAGCAGCAGGGAGGACTCAGCATCACTGCACCGTGGCAGTGCTGGGATGCAGGACCACTGCCTACCAGCCACTGAGCCCAAGCCCCAGCTTGCACCTCTGAGCCTGCACCTGCCAGAGGAAGGGATTCCTTCTATCTGATGCACGCAGAGGCTCCCAGGCAGGAGGACCCTTCCTGAAGGCTAGGGGTCTGTGTGTGACGCCCTCCAGGACATCCTCCTGTGAGAAAGCCCAGCACCGACCCCCTGCCCTCCCATCGCTCCATCCCTGCCCAGCAGCACTGATGAGACAGCCCCAGCAACTCCTCCCTCCCTGTCATTACCACCGTCTGCTCACCCTTCCCCCAGAATACCCTCTTGGGCATCCCTGTACAGCAATTAGGGGTGGGAGGAAATACCAGAAAAGGCTCCCATGCATAAGGGAGAGACCATGGGGTAACCAGGGAAGCGCAGCCTGACCCACTGAGCCAGGGAGAGGTAGGATCCAGGTCGGTGACAGCCCAGGGCCCCACCACCTTCCCAGCCCTCTCCGCTGCATTTTTCCCCAGAACACGCACCACTTTCTGATACCCAACACAAGGAGGACACTGGGTTTTCCTACTGCCCTGTCTTCCTCTAATGGCACTCAGCTCCCTCAGGGCTGGGATTTTTGTCCGTTTTGGTCACGGCTGCATCCCTGGGGCCTAGAACACGGAGCCTACTCAGAGAAACAGTCCCTCTGTAAGGATGAACAGATGGAAGCGTGCATGCCGGCCTGGCTTGGTGGGAGCCAGGCTGGCCAAGGCAAAGGCTCTGCTTATTGCATCGCACCCCAACTTTTTGCTAGCTCTTAGTCAGCTCATGAAATCCCAGAGCCTGGGAGGCTTAAACAGCAGAGGTTGATTTCACACAGTTCTGGAGGCTGGAAGCCCACCCTCAAGATGCTGGGAGGTCCAGTTCCTAGTGAGGGTTCTCTTTTCAGCTTTCAGACAGCCGACTTCTTGCTGTGGCCCCACACGGCAGAGAGAGGGAGCAAGAGGGGGAGGGAGAGAAAGAGATGATATCACTCACGCCTCTTCTCATGACATTAATCTCATTCATGACAACTCCACCCTCATGACCTAATTACCTCCCACCTGCAAAGACTCTTGCATGGAGGAGTAAGGCTTACAAATTTTGGGGGGACACACACATGCAGTCCATAACACCAGGCTTTCCGAAGGGGACATCCCAAACACGTCTCCTAGAGTAAGCGCTGAGAGGCAGGCATGATTCCACCAGTTTCCAGACTAGAATGCTGACTGTCTAAGCCACTGAGCCTGTCCCCAGGGACAGCAGGCAGCCCATGGCAGAGGCAACAGCTCTGGAGCAGCACGGATCGTGGGGATCATCAGCAGGGTAGCTACCCACTCCTCCCCTCTCTCCCCATCTCTTGGAAAGCACCTACTGCCACTTTGGTGACCCATCTGCCAGCCCAGAGAGGAGTCCATGCTTTCTGCATGGCCAGGAGGGCAGGCAGGAGGAAGGACGCCCCATGCAAATGTACTCCTTACCCCCACGCCCTCCAAGGACGGCATGAGACTTCCACATGCCAAGCAGCAGAAAAGCATGGCGAATGTCCCTGCAACTTGTCCCCTCGTTATTGGGCCCATTGTGTTGGAAAGACGCCTCTCCTGGGATGTGATCACGAAGCAGGGTTGGGCTGCTCCTGCCCCCACCTTCTTGTAAATGTGCTGCACTAGGCTGGCCCTTCCCCGCCTCAGTCACGGCTGCTCCAAAAGCAACCTCTGCTCAGCGGCAACCCTCACCAAAAGTTTCACAAACTCAAATGTTATAAACCTTCGCGATGTGAACAAGTGGTATATTTCCAGAAATTGAGAGTAGGAAAGGGGACAGAAAGATGGAGAAAAGTATAGGGGTATCAGGGTACGCTATAATAGTAGAAAATTTCTTAGATGTTTGTCAATTCTTATGTGTAGTTGGAGAGTCAATTTCCAGAAAAATTATAAATGCTTCACAGAGAGTGAATGACTGGGAGGTGGATGTTGAAAGTGGCTAAGTGGAGAAGCTTACTTTTTATTTTCTGTTCTCTTGGACTTTTATTTGCTGTGCATGTTTCTACAATGTTCATGTACATTTTGATGCTGAAAACAACACCTTACCAAACTTTCTAAAGCTTTTGCTGGTCATTTCAGCTCTAGAATTCATAACAGCAGAAGTCATATGTCCAACTGGTTAAGTCCCTTAATAATAATAATAATAAGATCCCTGAATGGGATCTTCTGCAACAACTAAATTTATTTTTATAATGAATTTACAATAAATATTGAGGAAATCTTCTAATATAGGATAAAAATTGCAGAATATAAAATTATTTATGGAGTATGATCACAATTATGTAAGAAAAAAAAAGAGAAAGCAAAAAATCATACCTAGATAGAAAATGGGAAAAAAGTATCCCAAAATGTTAACAGTGGTCATTTTTGTTCAGAAGGATTACGGGGATTTTAAAAGTCTTCTTTCTAGTTCTCTGACTTGTAAATTCTTATTAATAGAGAAGTGTGTTTTTAGTGAAGGGTACAGCACATTAGGGAAGGAGGTGTTGAACTCTGAATTCATAACAGCAGGGGCACACGGCGTAATTTAACTCGACAGCCTTTGTCTCGCACAGAAGAGAGCAGACATAGCCGGGTGATTCTGTGCATCCTCTTTGCTGCCAGCAGAATTAAGATGATGCAGCACTCCAAGCCCCCCACTGCTTAAGTCACAGTCCAAATGAGCCCCAAATGATTCTGAGAATTCCTCATCAGTTGTGCGTAGCATGTCCGCGAGGGTAGAACTCTTCACAGCGTAAGGACAAACACCGCATCAGGGACAAGGAGAGATGAGCCTGGAATCCAGCCTCACCCCACCAGCCCAGGGCCCCATTCAAGACACCTTCCTCCCCACCAGGCTCTGCCGCTCACCCCTCCCTCCCGCAGGCAGCTAGGGCTCCTCCATCCCTTGATCCCCTCAAGATCTTCGCTACTCTGAGGAGGTGTGACTCCGTAAATGTGCTGGGGAGGCAGATCCACCACTGGGGGAATTGTGTTCTCTGAAGCAAAACAACTCCACATGGCGAAATGCTGCCCCAAATATTGACTACAATATGTCGTTTATCCATCTACCCAATGTCCACCCACCAAGGGATTTCAGTGTATTTCAGGGAAAACAAAAAACCAAAAACCCGGATTTCTCATTGCTGGTGGCTTACTTATTTCAACCAAAAGAAATTACCTGAAATAGGAGAAAGGAGATAGCTTCCAGTGAGGGTGGGGAATGTTTCAAGAAAGGGTCATATATGCAAATTGACCCCCAAATGCAGAAGGAGCCCAAAAACCAAAGTACAGACAGGAGAATCCAGTTTGCCAGTAGAGGGGGATTTATTAGGGTATTTATGGACAGGAGCGTGGTCTTGGGCAGCCACAAAACAAATAGATCTCAGAGCTGTCACCCCCCAGGCCGAGGACTTCTGTACCATGGGAAAAGGGCTTACAGGCTCTATTAGGGTGACCTTCCAGGAAAAGGCAAGAATACTATGTGCATCACAGCCAGTAACTTCCTTGATAACATCAAGGTTGTTTTGACCTAAGGGCAGCATTTACAGTAAGTACACACGTTCTAATACAAGGAACAATAGGTAAACTGGAAATCTTAGAGGCATTCTCAGAATTACAGTTCATCAGAAGCCAACATGGAAGATCAGCTCCCGAGACAGTCACTTTGGCCTCCGCAGAGCAGAAGGGAGAGGAGAGCTGTCAACAGCTACCAAGTGTTCCTGCACTTCACATATCTCATTTAACGCTTACAAAGTAGGGACTGGGAGGAAAGAGAAGCTTCATTTACAGGCTGGATTCAAGAAAGTCACTTCTGTCTTATTCAAAATTCAATGTATTCTTCATTCTCTTCTTCAACAGATATAAATATGATGCATTGTGTGTGTGTGTGTGTGTGTGCACGCACCAGAAGTGAGCAGTTAAATGTATTTACAGTGTGTAACTATAACATTTACCAAAGTGATACTTTTTATTCGTGTGTGGTGAAATCACTCGTTGAAATTTGTAATGACTCATTGACAAATTAGTTGCACTAAAGGTAAAGAAAAATTTGAAATCTCAATGGAAGAATGATGTTCTGACTTCCAAGGAACAAATTAAGAGTTTAAAGGGCTTTTGAAGATGAGAGTATATTTCTGCTGAGACAAACTGAAGAGAATGAGGTTTGAACTTCTCAGGAAGCTCCTGTAAGGGGTGTGTATGCTTAAAACCAGGCTTTAAAAAGGGTGGAACAGGGACCTCTGTTAAATGCCCACACCAGGTAATAAACACTGCTTTGCCCTTTCTCCCAGAACAAAACAACAATAGAAACTGTGCCAGGTGCAGGGCCTCACGCCTATAATCCCAGAACTTTGGGAGGCCTAGGTAAGTGGACCACCTGAGGTCAGGAGTTCGAGACTAGCCTGGCCAACATGGTGAAACCTCGTCTCTACTGAAAATACAAAAATTAGCCAGGCATGGTGGTGGGCGCCTGTAATTCCAGCTACTCAGGAGGCTGAGGCAGGAAAATCTCTCGAACCCAGGAGGCGGAAGTTGCAGTGAGCCAAGATTGCACCATTGCACTCCAGCCTAGGCAACAAGAGTGAAACTCTGTCTCAAAAAAAAAAAAAAAAAAAGCTGACCAAATAAATGAAACAAAGATTTGGAAGACAGTATGCTTAAGGCAACTAGTATAGTTTGGACATTTGTCCCCTCCAAATCTCCTGTTAAAAGGTGATGCCCAGTGTTAGAGTGGGACTGAGTGGGAGGTGTATGGGATGGAGAGGTGGATCCTTCATGAATGGCTTGGCCCTGCCCTAGCGGCAATGAGTGAGTTCTCATTCTATTAGTTCCCAAGACAGCTGGTTGCTAAAAAGAGCCTGGCACCTCCCTCCCCACCTGTCTCTCTTCCGTCTTTTCTCTCCACGTGACCTCTTCTCCGCCATGAGTGGAAACAGCTTGAGGTCCTTGTTAGAAGCAGATGCTGGCTCCACACTTCTTGTACAACCTGCAGAACTGTAAGCCAAGTAAACCTCTTTTTTATAAATACCAGCCTCAGGTATTTCTTTGAAGCAACAGAAACAGACGAAAATAGCAACAAAGGACCATGATCGTGGAAAGATGGGGGAAATGAGGTGAGCCCTCAAATTGCCCCAGTTTGTTGTCCTGAGGGTTTCCAGGCCAAAACCCAGGGAGGGTAAATTCAGGAGGAGCCTGGCAGACTCCCTGTTGCAGAGATGAAGCTGAGAGCCCAAGACATCCAAGGCCTCTAGAGTCCACAGGACAGAGTTCTGAGAGGGAGAGAGCTGCTTAGGAAGAAAACTCCGCTACTCTAAGAGGATCTGCTGCAAGTCTTCAGCTGAGAACTGATCAGTGCAAGCTTTGGAGGAAACCACTAGAGGCCAGGGAGAGTACCACTCTGAAGAATTAGAGGTAACAGTTCCCATCAACAAGGCAACAAGGCTGGGAATAGTGCCTGTGCCCACCAACCATACTGAAAACCACAAGACTCATGGGGACTAACAAAGCTCAAAGGCAAGGCCCAAAATGATCAAACTGTTTCTGAGTACTTAAGTGTGCCCCCAAACAAACCTCAAGAATATGTATAGAAGGACAAAAATATCCAGCACCTAACAATGTAACACTCACAATGTTTAGCATCAGGTAAAAATCAGCAGGTAAGCAAAGATACACGTAAATAGAACTGACAGTGAATAGCTCAGTTAGTCACTCAAAGCTGACCCACAACTGACACAGATGTTAGAATTAGCAGATAAGGACATACAAACCAGAGCCAGGACTAGGATGAGGCATAAGAAGCACCGAGGGCACAAAATTTTAGGAGATACAGACTCTCAGACTTGTGCAAATACAAACCATAAGTCAAAAGTGTACAGTTATCCACAGCCTGAGGATGTCCCGGTCAATGAGAGACCATATATATGATGGGGGTCTCATAAGATTATAATGGAGCTGGGAAATTCTTATCACCTAGTAACATCTTAACAATCCCAAAGCCTAGCCTGCCTAGGTCTAGGCCAATGTGTGTGTTTGTGTCTTTGTTTTTAACAAAAGTTTCAAAAGTTAAAAGGAAAAAGAAAATAGCTTATAAAATAAGGAATAAAAAGGTATTTTATACAGCTGTATGATGTGTTTGTGTTTTAAGTAAACACATTATACATTATAAAAGAGTCCAAAAGTGTTTTAAAATTAAAAAGTTCATAAAGGAAAAAAGTTACAGTAAGCTAGTTTGTTATTGAAAAAAGAAAAAGCATTTTTATAAATTTTCAAGTAGCCTAAATGTAGATGTTGATAAAGCCTACAGTAGTGCATAGTGATGTCCCAGGCCTTCACATTCACTCACCACTCACTCACTGATTCACCCAGAGCAACTTCCAGTCCTGCAAGCTCCATTCATAGTACATGCCCTATACAGATGTATCATTTTTTATCTTTACAGTATTTTCACTGTACCTTATCTATGTTTAGATATGTTTAACTAGATAAACAGTCACCATTATATTACAATCACCTACAGTATTCAGTATAGTAACTTGCTGTGCAGGTTTGTGGCCTGGGAGCAATAGGCTATGCCATATAGTGTAGGTGTAGGTGTGTTGTAGACTATCCCACCTCTGTTTGTGTAAGTCCACCTTATGATGTCACATAATGATAAAATTGCCTAATAATGCATTTCTCAGAACATATCTCTGTTGCTAAGTGGCATATGACTGTATACTATAAAACTTAAAACAACCACAAAAATAAGAAAACAAAGCCAAAATAGTAGATAACAAAATTGCTTTTCAGAATATTTAATATATCCCAAAGAAGGCAGAGAAAGAGGTAAAAGAGACCAAAGAATGGATGGGAGCAATGTAAAACAAATGGCAAGGTAATAGATTTAAACTTAACAATGTCAGGAATCACATTATATATAAATGGCTTAAATAACAGCAATTAAACGGCAGATATTGTCAGATTAGATAAAAAAATCAATACTTAACAATATGCTGCCTATAAGAAATATGCTTTAAATAAAGACACAAATAAGTTAAAAGGACAGAAAAAAGATATGCCATGCTAAAGACACTAAGAAAAAGAAATCTGGAGTGACTATATTAATATCAGATAAAGTAGGTCTCGGGGCAAAAATATCTATATTACCGTGAGCTAGAAAGTTTATCTTATTATACAGTGGTAATCTCATCACAAAAACTTAAAGTCACATCCGTGTTTGCACTTCATGGCAGAGTTCCAAAATTACATGAATAAAAAACTGATGGAACTGCAAGGAGCAATAAATAAACCTACAGTTATAGTTAGGCATTACAGTACCCCTTTCTCAATAACTGACAAAATAAGCAGAAAGAAAATAAGTAAAAATTTTGATGATTTGAATCACTGTCAACCAAGTTGACCCAAAAGCTACTAACAGGACACCCCATGCAACAAAAGCAGAATATACCACATTTCTCTCAAGCACACTCCAACATTTCCTATACACGTTCCTCTCACGCACACACCGAGTATTTCCCGTGCGCCTTCCTCTCACGCACACTCCAAAAGTTCCCTGTACATGTTCTTCTCAAGCACAGTCAGAACATTTCTTGTACACACTGTTCTCAAGCATACTCCAAACATTCACTTAGATAAACCACGTTCTGGACCAGAAAACACATGCACATCTGTATCATTTTAAGAAGTTTCAAGGAACACAATCTGTTCTCTGACCACAAAGAAATTATGATAGAAATCAAGAGCAGAAAGACATATGAAATCGTTTCAAATATCCGATAACTAAGCAACACACTTCTAAATAACGTGAAACAAAGAGTAAGTCAAAAGTAAAATTGGAAATTATTTCAAACTGATGAAAATGAAAACACAGTATATCAAAATTTGTGAAATGCCACTTAAGTACTGACAGAAAATTTGTAGCACTTTATAAACTCCCATACCAAAATATAAGAAAAGTCTCAAATCAATGATATCACCTTGAGAAATTAGAACACAAAAGAAAATGAAACTCAAAGTAAGTAGAAAAAAGGAAATAATAGAAATAGAAATACATGAAACTGGAAAAAAAACAATACATATAAATCAACAAAACCAAAAATTAGTTGCTTGGAAAGACTAATAATATTATTAAACACATAGGAAGAAGAGAAAAAGTCACAAATTACCAAAATCATGAATGGGAGAAGGGACGTTACTCATAAATTAAAAGGCTAATAAAGGAATATTATTGCACTAGGTTAAATAAAATTCAAAAAAAATGTGTCTGTCCAGAACTTGTAAATATGACATACCTTGTAAATATGATTTTTGCTGACGTAATCAAGTTAATATGAGCTTATACTAGCTTGGAATGAATCCTAAATCCAATGACTGGTGTTCTCATAAGACAGGAAAATTTGGATATGGAGAGACACACAGGGAAAATGTCTCATGAAGGTGGAGGCAGAGACGAAAGTACCTGCAAGCCATAGAAGGCTAAGGATTTCCATCAACCACCAGAAACCAGGAGAGAGGTGTGGAACAAGTTCCACTCAGAGCCTCTGGAAGGAGCCAGCCTACCCATACCTTGGTCTTGGACTTCCCAACTTCACAAATGTGAGATTTCTGTTGTTTTAAGCCACTCAGTTTATGGTAATTTGCTGGAAACAGGAAAGTAATATAATTATAAACAAATTTATACCAATATATTTGAATATTTAGATGAGATGGGCAAATTTATTGAAAGTAGCAAGCTACCAAAACTCACTCAAAAAGAAGTAACCTATTTATCTCTATCTATTAAGAATACAGAATTATAGTAAAATATTTTCCAAAGAGAAAACTCCAGGCCCAGAAAAATTAACTAATTCTACCAAACATTTAAGGAAGAAATAATACCAGCTCTACCAAAAGGTTATTCTGGAAAACAAAATAAGAAGGAATACTGCTTAACTTATTATATAAAGCCAGCATTACCTGATTCCAAAGCCAGAAAAAGGCAACACAAAAAAATTAAAAAAAAACTATAGATCAATATCCCTTGTGAATATAGATATAAAAATTCTTAACAAAATTTTAGTAAATCAAATCTAACAATATATAAAAAGATCAGTATATCATGGCCAAGTTTATCTGAGGAATGCAAGATCCATTTAGCATTCCCAAATCAACCAATGTAATTTCCATTTAACAAACTAAAACAGAAAAACTGTATTTTCATCTCAATGCATAGAGAAAAAGCATTTGAGACAATCCAGCATCTATTCTTCACAAAAGCACTCAGGAAAGCATAAAAAGAAGGGAGCTTCTTCAACCTGATAATGTCTGAAAAGAAAAAAAGAAACCTACAGAAACATCATGCTTAATAGTGACAGACTGAAGATATTCCCCTAAGACCAGGAACGAGGCGTCTGCTCACCACTTCTATTCTATTCAACATTGCACTGAAAGATCTCATCAGTACAATAAGGCAAAAAAAAAAAAAGAAAGAAAGAAAGAAAAGGCATTCAGGTTGGAAAGGAAGAATTAAAATTCTCTGTTCACAGGTGCCATGATCATGTATGTAGAAAATTCAGTGGAAATTGTTTTAAAATACCTCAAACTGATAGATGAGGGTAGCAAACTTGCAGGTTACAGAGTCATATACAAAAAAAAAAAAAAAAAAACTATCGTATTTCTATATACTAGCAAAAAAAAATCATACATTAAAATTCTTTAAATACCATAAAAGTAGCATCAGAAAATATGGGACAAATTATGGGATAAACCTGATGAAAGATTTGGAAACTACAAAAGACTGTTGAGAGAAATTAAAGGAGACATACATCACGTCCTTGAGTCAGAAGACTCAATAGTACCAGGATGTCGGTCCTCCCCAAATTCATCTACAGATTCAGTCTACTCCCATTTAAGCAGATTTTTTGGCTACATATTAACAAAATGATTATAAAATGTATATACAATGCAAAAGAATTAGAATATCTACAACAACTTTGAAAAAAAAAAAGGACAAAGAACTAACACTCTGATTTCAAGACTGGTTACAAAGCTCCAGTAATTATATGACAGGCTGGCATTGTCATAAAGACAGTCAAATAAGTCACGGGAGCAGAAGGGAGGCAGAGTCCCTCTGCAGTAACCTTGCACAGCTCCTCCGCAAGGCTGCAGGCCAGCCCGGAAGCCCTACCTGGGCTCACCCAGGGATGCGCACCTGTCAGCTCTGCCTCTCCAGGCAGCCTCCACACAAGTGCAGCTCAAACACCTCTGTGCCCTCCTTCTGGGTGGGCCTCTTCCACCCAAGTCTTCCCCAGAGGCCAGGGGCACCAATCGAACCCTCTCCTTTCCTTATTTTCTCACCTACCCAGGGTGATGGAAAATTGACTTACAGTGTCATTGGCCAGCGGTTAGTCCTAAAGTCCTCTGTATTCAGGGGCCAAGAGACTGGCCTGGGCCCAGTAAGGCTCTGGGGAGCTGGCTCTGGGAGCTGGCCTGGCCTGGCCTGCCAGTCAGTGTTCCTGTGACAGACACAAGGGAGTACCCAGCCCATTCCCACAGAACCCGCTTGCTGTAGTGGCACACAGGAAGAAGCGAGGGACTGCGACTGAAGGCCGTGTCTAACAATTCTGTGGCTAGAGGCAAGTCACTGGCCTCACAGAGCCTATGGTGGGAGGGAGACAAATGGGTTGACAGGTACCCACACGGTTGCCAGGCAACACTTTGCAGAGTGCAGGTGTGTGGTGCCCAGGCAGCCAAAGGGCCTCACCTGGCCAAGGTGGGCCACAAGGCAGCCCAAAGTACAAGGCTTCAAACCGAGTCCTGGAGGACAAGCAGGAGTCAGCTCTAACTCTTTTAAGTCCTCTGTATGGAAGGTTGCTCTCTGGGGTCAGTTATGAGGATGAGGATGAAGCGGAGGAGACAGGAGTGTGGGGTGGAGCTGGCTAGTCTGGTTCCAAAGTAAACAGCGCTCCTACCTCCATGCCAAGGGACATGTGGCTGTAAAAGTGGAGACCTGTCCAAAGAAAGCAGCATGGTGGCCCACAATGCTGTCCAGAGGCCACTGTCACATGCCCCACACCTGCTTGCTGTCTCAACCTGGCAGCCATGCCCCACGACTGCACTACGCCTCGAGCAGTTGGAATTGGCACCGAGGCTTGCATTAGGGCTTGCATTGGGGGTAAGTGGTCTCAGGCAGTGTTCCCTAGTCCTGCCAAGCCAAGGGGCTTACAGCTGACCTGGTAAGCCTTTGGAAGTCCTCAGCCCCTCAACTGCTTGCTTGGACTTTGGGGGACACCCAGCCGTGTAAGGAGAGGGTTCTGCAGCAAGCCAACCCTTCAAAGTGGGTGCAACAGGCTCCCTGGGCAAGATGGGACCATTCCTGGGGTGGAAAGTCCTCACTGTCACAACAGCTCAGACACAAAACGAGATCTGGCAGGAGCCTCTGGCCAAGAGGCAGCAAAGAGGGAATGATTAAAAAACAAAAGCAGATGCCTCAGCCAGGCGCAGTGGCTCACTCCTATAATCCCAGCACTTTGGGAGGCCAAGGCAGGTGGATCGCCTGACATCAGGAGTTCGAGACCAGCCTGGCCAACATGGTGAAACCCTGTCTCTACCAAAAATACAAAAATCAGCTGAGTGTGGTGGCAGGGGCCTGTAACCCCAGCTGAGGCAGGGGCTGAGGTTGAGGCCGGAGAATTGCTTGGACCCAGGAGGCAGAGATTGCAGTGATCTGAGATCATGCCACTGTACTCCAGCCCGGGTGACAGAGCAAGACCCGATCTCAAAAAAGAAAAAAAAAAAAAGTACGTGCCTTTGCCAGGGCCATGTGATCTACCTTAACTTATTCACGCCATGTTCCCTGGGCACAGGTGTGAGGATGGGCTGTTTCCAATGGCATTATGCGGCAGGCATTCTGAAGCACTTCCCCAAACCCTTTCGTCTACTTTTCTGGACTTGAGTGATGGTGCCATCAGTGGCTTTATTTGATCTTCATTAAATTTGGGAATTTTTCTTACCAACTCAGTCAGAGATAAAATATTGTTTTTCATATTTCCAAAGTTTCTTATGATAATGATCCAGGGCTGGAGTCTGGGATTTCCTCTCTCATCCTCTCCCGATATTGGGTTTAAATTTTGAGAGACTTGAGTTGTTTGTTCGTCTGCCTTAGGCATTGGACATTCTTCACTAACAGCATAAAAGATGAGTAGGAAGGCTGCACTTCCCTAAGACCATGTTATTTGTGGTAACCACTTCTGATATCTTATTATTTAAATACTGTAGGTTCTTTTGTGTCATATTTTACAGACAGTTTTTGTGATCAATATTTATGTCAATTGGTAGAATTATTGTTTCGCACTTTGCAGACGTGTCTAGCATAGATTATGCTTCCAATATAGATTAAAGAGCAAGCTTGGAATTTTTTCTTGCCAAATTATTGCTGGCAATGAGGCAGCTGGGACACCCGGGTGGAGGCGGCATCCACTCACCCTCTCCCTATGTGGCAGCACAGAGGCTTGGGAGCAGGGTACGAACCTGGTGCCGGCTCTTCCTTGAGGCCCTGTGGCTGAAACGGAGAAGCTCCTGCCCTGGTCTTGGTCCCATGGACAAGGCACCTGGGAACCAGCATCCACCAGACTATTCTTGCCTGGACCCCATTGCTGAGTCCTAGGGAAAGGAACTGAGTGGAAATAAATTGGTGGGAGATGGAATGTGATTGAAAGGGGGCAATGCTCATTCAATCAAAAAGGAAGCAATTATAATTCCAGATTTGTAGGTTGGGCAGCTGGGCAATGGGGGACTCATAACGATTAAGGAAGAAGACAATAGAATCACTTTTGGATGTCTTGGGGCTGGCTTGCTCGTGACATCCCAGCAATGCCAACTAGCACATAAGCTGTCAACCTCAAATAATGAGGTTCAGAAAATATGATTAACTATAGTTTATTCGAACATAAAGCTTGAGGATGGCCACCCAGGAGACCCCAACTTCAAACATATGAGGTCAGTGTCTCAAAGTGAAGTTAAGGTTTCACTTACCTAGAGAGAGACAGGAAAATCTTAGCAGGAACCACATTTTCCATACAAGACAAGAATATATGGTATGGGATTTGATTGGTTACAAATTGTTGCATGCCAAGCAGGAATGTTTTATTACTCCATGAGTAGGGGTAGTGATTTGAGCGGGTTTTACCTCTGGCACCACTTGGTCTTTATTATTTATAGGGAAAAAAGGCAGAAGTTGCAGCTATATGCCACGTGACTCGGGCTGCATAGCCACATTCTTTTCAAGGCTCAGAACAATTTAAAATTCTAACAGCTTTGAGTTTTAAACATTAAATTTCACAGAGCCAATTCGAAGAGGTCAGATGTAACAATACAGATTTGAGAGCCATTAGTGCTCATCTGATTCACTCCCTGAACTACTGTTTATTGAGGGCCATCTGGGCATAGGACAAGAACAGGAACTTCTTGAATAAGAAACCATAGTCAACCAGGGTGCAGGTGTTGGGGGCAGCTCAGAAGGCAGCTGTTGGAGGGCTGGCAGGCTGGAAGAACGTGGAGCTCTGGACAGCATGGTGGGAGTGGTGAAGGGCCAGCCAGGGGTGGCCAGAAAGGGGTGAATTCCTAGGGCTAAGGAATCCAGCAGTACCACAGCCAACCCTGGGGCATTGCGGGTCTACAGCTTGGGAGCTGTTGGCAGCATTAGGAAGTGATCAGGCGAAGGCTTAGTGAATTGGGAGGAGGGGAGGCTGCCCACATGAGGGGGGCCTCAGAGAAAGGGAACCTGCAGATGGCATAAGGGCGGGGCCCAGCTGCACACAGCCCTGTCCTCTCCTCTGTGTGTGCGCTGTGGACAACCAGGAGAAACCACTCAGGGTCAGGGTCCAGCAGGAGCAGGGCCGGTTGAAGGACAGCCACTAAGGTGGGGCCAGGGCTCTGCCCAGGGTCTTCTGGCCACCTGGATCTCCAGGTGAGAGCGGAGCATGAGGTGATGGAGACGGAACCGAGGGACTCACTTTCCACCTCACTGCCTCCAGCAACTGGAAGCAATGCGGGGAGGGTTGTTCTGCTCTGGAGTCTCTCCAGGGTGGAGGGGAGGGAGGGAGGAAGGAAGCAAACTCGCTTTGCCCTTCCCTGCCTCCAGCATGCGCAGACAAGAGGTTGACTCTCTAGCTGACTGAATACCTTGCTTTTTATTTGGATGTTGTCACATCCAGTTAACACCGTCTTCATCCGTTATCCAAGATTCCTAAGTGACATTTACTCCTTTGTTTTTAATAAGTGGTCAAAAGCCTTCAGGTTATTAAATAATATGAAACTGTTTCCTGGGTGTCTGACTAAATATCATGCACAGGGTGGCTCATAAACAATAGACATCTATTTCTCACAGCTGAAGAGGCTGGGTGCCAGCATGGCCGGGTTCTGGGGAGAGCCCTCTTCAGAGCTGCAGACTTTCAACTTCTCACTGTGCCCTCACATGGTAGAGAGAAAGAGTAAGCGAGGTCTCTGGGGTCCCTTGTAAAGCCCCCACCTCAAGACCCTCTCACCTTCCAACGGCCCCACCGCCTAACACCATCTCACTGGGGGTTAGGTTTCAACATCAGAATTTAGGGAGGGCACAAATATTCAGATCATAATGCTGAGTCCAGAGTAAGGGAAAATACTGATTAGTATCTCAGGGCAGGATGACATATCTTACCAAGCTAAGAGGTTTTTTTTCTCACTTATCCTTAATTGCAAAAACTAATTGACTCCCCACCCATGTGCTGCCTGCGGGAAAAGACAGGGTCCCGGGGAAGATGCTGCAAAGCCTTGATACTCAGATGCGCAGCATCAGGTCAGCCGTGCCTGGAGGTGTAGGATCTCAAAGTGCAGGATCTCGGGCCCTGCCCAGACCTACTGATGACAATCTCCATCTCGATGAGAACTGCCAGGAGATGACAGTGCACTTTGTAGTTAAAAAGCTTTGAGCTAGATTCCGTGTACATCCCTGAACAAAACACCTGTAGCTCTAAGGCTTCCAAGAGCAAACTAGTCTGGAAGTGCAAACCTAATTCTCAACATTCTCAGCCATAACCCTAATTATGATCAACAATGGTGATGGCTGCCGATATGCCTACATTTAACACTCCTCGAAACCCTTGGAGCTGACTATATTATTATGGTCCCCTCGTACAGGTGGGCATTCAGAGGCTCCCAGAAGTTAGGGAACTTGCTAAGGCCACCCAGCTTGCAAGAGGCAAAGCTGGTCAGCCTGAAGCCCACAGATGCCACGGATTCCCTCCGATGCAAAGGTGTTCATGGGTCCATGGTATTGGACAGCTCAGTGATACTCCTGACCAATGCAGGACCGTGCAATTAATGGTTTCCTGCATCCGTATAATAGAATGATGTTCCATACGCACCAGTGATGTTTTCAAAACCACCAGTGATACAGGGGAGTTTTCATTTTGAAATAGTTCTTGAAAAAGTATAATGTAAAAACATATATAATACATACACATATACAGAGATAGACAGAGAAAGAGAGAGAGAGAGACTGAGAAAGAGAGAGAGGGAGACCAGTCCAGTAACTCAGAAAGTCCACACTGACTGAAGATGTAACTCTCGTATGACTGTGATTCCACCCCTCTGGGGAGAAGTTCAAGATGACACTAGAGACATATGCATCAAGTGTCCTCCTGTGCACCATTATAACAGCAAAATATTGGCATAAACTCAAATGTCCAGTACTCAGGGAATGGATAAATAAATAAAACATGGAATATTTTCAGTCAATGAAAGACTCTTCAGCATGTTAATAAAAACGACATCTTTTGAATCAGTCTTAATGTATCTCAAAAAAATTATGTTTAATCAAAAAGGAGTGCTAAATAAAGCTTTTAGTATAATATCATTTATATGCATTCTTAGAAACATAAAAAACAATATTCCAAATCACTCATGGTTATACTCACATAAATTGAATGGGCTGAAATGGACTCAAAAGATATACACTGAATGACTGGTTGTTGTGATGGAACTGGGGCAGGGGTGGCAGGCGTCAAGGGGGCCTCAACTCTATACTGTTTCTTAACTCCTTAGAAAGCAAAAAGACTTGCAAGAGAGGTAATACACTTATACAGTTGTTAGTTCTGTGTGGTAGATATACAAGTGCTTGTTATATTTCTAGTTTTCTGCAATTTTAAGATGTCTATATTTGAATTTATATATCCCATTGAAAAGTTTGGAAGAAAGTACATGAAATATTAATGATGCTGTCATCTGGGTGATTCTCATTTCTTCTTCTTTTTTTTTTTTTTTTTTTTTTTTTTTTTAGTTTGGGACAGTTTTGGGGGTTTTGCCAAGGCTGGAGTGCCAATGGCGCTTTCTTAGCTCACTGCAACCTCCGCCTCTGGGGTTCAAGTGATTCTCCTGACTCAGACTCCCAAGTAGCTGGGATTACAGGTGCACACCATCACGCCTGGCTGATTTTGTATTTTCAGTAGACACAAGGTTTCACCATGTTGGTCTCAAACTCCTGACTTCAGGTGATCCACCCGCCTCATCCTCCCAAAGTGCTGGGATTACAGGTGTGAGCCACCGCACCCAACCTCTTCTTTAAATTTTTCTATATTTTCCAAATTTTCCTTGTTAGAATCTATAACTTTTGTAATCAGTAAATACATAAACCCACCTCCCAATTTTCCAAGAACAATGCACTTCATGTCTCTGGGCTTTTGATGCAAAGCAGAGCATTTGTTGAGGCCAGGCATAGTGGAAAATCTAGAAGTGAACAATGTTGATATTTGACAGCAAATTTTCTTAAAGAAAACAACTGGAAATTCAGGAGGTGCAAACTATTGAGATGAAAGAATGTCAGCACAGCTTCTCTATCCCTATTCGATTCTATCTTATGTCTGTTCTCTAGCAAAACACAGGCAGGGGCGACTTCCTAGACATCTGGGTACTTCTTACATGCAGTTCGTTTTACCTCCGAATGTTAGAACGAGGCCACGCATTAGAGATTGTCTAGTGACGGCCATCATTCTACCATCACGGAAACCGAGGCTGAGAATGATGAACAAGCTTGCTAGAGGTCAGACTGCAGACGTGAAGCTGAGTCTGACTCTTGCTGTATTGCTGCTCTGAGCGCTGCTCAGCATGCTGTGGACAATGGGGGTGAAATCACACTCGTGCCCAAATAGGAGAAATAAGATAAATATCAACCAAGCAATGAATTGACATTATCTTAAAAAGAAGTCAACGTAAACAGCATTGTAGAGCAAAGCTAGCGTAGCTCTCTTCATTAGGCCCAGATTCCTGTTTCTGTCCGCAAAGTCTAATTGCTTACTTGAGTAGGAGTCTCCTCCTTTATTGAATTCACTTGATCCTGGATGATGGATTTGGATTTCAGCAGGCGTAGGTAAATTACACAGCTGCCTTTCCACCAAGCACTCACTCACTCCATGCAGTACTTCCAGAAAGTGATCTGCATCAAAGCAGAGGGTCTCACTAAGCAACAGGCAGGGAAAGAGGACCCTTCACCACTTCTGCTCATTCCACACAGGATGCCCAGGCAGCTTCTCTTCACATTCCCATAGGTGCCTAGGAGAGTTTTAAAGAAATACAATAATACAGCGACGACTGAGGTTTGCCCTATACCCCTCCCCTGTCCCATTCCCTTCCCAGCAGGCAAAGCCCTCTCCTGAAGTTAGCATGCATTCTTCCTGTCCTGAGAAGAATACTTTAATCTGGTTGTGCATTTAAAGAGTGCAGAGCGATGCTTTATTATTGCTGTTTACACCAAGTCACACTGAATTTTTAACACAGAAACATGCTTTCTTCACTCACTATTGTTGCTCTAAGCACTCTTGGAGTGGAGTCATATAAATCTAGTTCATTTATTTTCATTGCTGTTAGAACGTGTGCATAGGAGTACACCATAATTTATTTATCCAATCCCCCCCACCCCGCGGTGGGCATTGCGATCTTTCACTACTGTAAACGGTGCTCCTGAAACTTACTCCCACCTTCCTGTCTCATGGAGGCTGCCTGGCGCTAGACTCTCTGGGAGTACTCATTCGGCCTCATCAGGGCTCACCTGGCTGTCCTCCAGGGCTGGCTAAGGTCCTCTCCTCCCGGCAGCACAGCCTGCACTACCCCAGCCCATGTCCCTCTTGTCCCTGCTGCACCCTGTCTCGTAGTGTCCTGTGGCCATATGAATGGGTACACCTCAGCCCCAGCTGGAGCAGGTGAGCATATTTTTCCATGCCTATCAGCCACTAGAGATTTTTCTTCTATGAGATGCAGGGTCATGTTCTGTGATCATTTTTCTGGAGGATCCCTTGTCTTTCTCCTTCCTTGATACTGTCCTTGGGTGACACACTCAAACCTGAGCCTAGGACCGATGGTTTTTAAATCTTTTTAAATTCTTTCTTTAACAGGCCCCACTGTTAGCCCCATACAGCTCATGACATCAAAGCAATGTCCTGAGTGGGCTGGGTGGGAACACTGTCCCCTCAGGACAGGGGCAGAGGGCAGTGCGATCAAGCACTTGTGTCTTGCATTTGGAGCTCTGTGGCTGGCTCTGCCATCCCTGGCTCTTCAGATGGAAGAAGGACAGTGAGCAGCCCAGCCCATGTGAGGAGCCCTGAGGTGCTGGGATAGACAGGGTGAGCAGGAGGCTTGACCCAGCCTCGCTAACTGCAGCCATTGTGAATAGCATGTGTCACATCTGATCAGTATTAAGTGAATACAACCTGGCTCAACTTACGATGAAGTTGAGATATCCTCAACATAAATTTCTGAAAGCAATAATGTTAAAAAGAGAGAGGCAAAGTGAGTTGGAGTCATCACAATGAGGCTGGGTGCAGTTCTGTGTAGCTCCTTTCAGACCCACAGTGGGAGACAGACCCACAGAGAAGGCAGAGGGGGCCCTCCAAAACACCTAGTGTGGAGGGGTGTGGACATTTGAGACAGGATGCCTGCAGAGAAGCCTTGGGAAAGGAGGGCTCTGATTTGAATTAAAGTCTCCTAGCAGAACAGAACCCTAGCAGAAGCAACCTTCCAATGGAATAGCAGGGCAGAGGTATGCTTAGATCCAGAGTGTTAGCTGACCACAGCCCAGCACCCCCACCTCCTTCTGCACATGTCCCATATCCAGCTACAGGAAACCATGATATGCCTAGCTCTCAAAGTGAAACTCCAAGAGGAAGAAAGAGTAGTGTCCTATAAGACGCAAAGCAAGGCCAGGAGGCATTTCCCACACCATGTTGGAACCAGTAGGAAGTCTTGATGGAGCTACCTACATTAAAATGGAAAGAGATGGCATAGCAGCTATGGAGCGGTCCTCAAAAAGTTCATGGACAATGTGTATTATAAAAAAAAATATGCAGGGATTTCCTTTTTTTTTTTTTTGCACCAAATAAACTTGTACTAACTTGTCTGAACAGAATTTAGTTTAAGGAACTAAGAAAGATAAGACAGTAATTTGAAAAGAGTCCCTATCAGACAAATATGAATTCTGCTAAAATCAAAGCAAGGACAAAGAGCAAATTTATGGTGAAACTTGGGTGGAAGAATAGTGAAATCATCAATACTTTATG
>CAUYLG010033007.1:0-77874 GCA_963573385.1 Cacajao melanocephalus
GGGACATTTATGATTTGAATTTAGACTTGGAATAAGTAAACTTAGTGAATATCTATAGAATATCTAAAGAATTCTTCACCCCAGATCTCCAGAACATATATTTTTCTCAGTATCATATTACACCTATTCTGAAAGTGACTGTATAATTGGAAGTAAATCACTCTTCAGATTTGCATAGCATTTCACAGACTTAAATGAAATATTGGTTGGCTGTTTGTTTGTTATTTTCTTCCCTTATTCCTTCCTGTCTCTGTTGTTAAGCACAATTATCGGTATAAAAGAGATTTTTTAATACTTATTCCTAGATTGTATTCCAGCCTGGGCAATAGAGCAAGAATCCTGTTCTGTCTCCCCTTTTTTCTTTCTTCTTCTTTCTTTCTCTCATAAAAAAATAAAATAAATAAAAATAACTCTTAGAAGAAAATATGAGAGTTAATCTTCATGACCTTGAATTAAGCAAATTTTATTAGGTATGATACCAAAAGCACAAACAACTAAAGAAAAAAAATAAATAAAGTGGACTTTATCGAAATAGAAAATATTTATGCTTTAAAGAGCATCAAGTATGTGAAAAGACAATTCACAGATTAGAAGATATTTGCAAATCATATATCTGATGAGACTTGTATCTACAATACAGAAAGAAGTCTTACAACTCAGTAATAAAAAAGAAAAACCCCATTAAAAAATTGACAAAGGATTCCAATAGACATTTCTCCAATGAAGGTATACAAATAGATAATAAGCACATGTAAAAATGTTCATCATTAGCCATCAAGGAAGTGCACTCAAAGCTACAGATAAAAACAAATTCATACCCATTAGGATGGCTTTAATTTAAATGACAGACAGGAACAAGTGTTGGTGAAGATGAATAGAAACTGGAATCCTCTTACATCACTCATGGGAATGCAAAAAGATGTGGCTGCTTTGAAAAACAGTCTGGTAGTTTCTCAAAAGGTTAAACATAGAGTCGCCATGCAACTCATCAATTCAACTCATAGATATATACCCAAGAGAAATAAAAACATATGTTTACACAAAAAGTTGTACACAAATGTTTATAGAAGCATTATTCACAATAGCCAAAAAGTGGAAATAATCCAAATGTCCTTCAACTGATAAATGGATAATCAAATTGTGATATATTTTAATCAGCCATACAAAGGAATGAAGTACTGATACATGCCACAATATGGATGAGCCTTGAAAATACTATGCTAAGTGAAAGAATCAGATAGAAAAAAAAAAAAACCATGCAATGTCTGATTCTACTGATACAAATATCCAGAATAGGCAAATCCATAGAGACAAATTAGTTTTTGTCTAGGGCAGAGATGAGGAGCTTAGAGAGTGATAGCTTAAAGCTATGGGCTTTTTTTTTTAATGGGGTAGGGTATGGTGAGAAAAAAAAATGTTCTGGAGCTAGATAGAGCTGACAATTGCACAACTTTATGAATACACTAAAAACAGTGAATTGTAAAACTTAAAATGGTGAGTTTCACATATCATTCATCTGTTATGTGAATTACACCTCAATTTTAAAATGTTAAGATGGAGGAGATGAAAGGGGAGGAGAAGAAGGAGGGGAGAGGAGGGGGAAGGATAGGAAGAAAAAGAAGGAGAAGGAGAGGGAGGAATTGGAGGAAGAAAAAGAGAAGGAGGAGGAAGAGAAGATGGAGGAGGAAGAAAAGAAGAAGCAATAAAGTGAGCAGGATAATAACTTCCAATTTTGCAGAAAAGATCCAGGAGTTGAGTTAGCTACTTTGCCAATAAAGATTACATTCATTTTAAAACTCCAGAATTGACAGATCCTTTCAACCCACCAACAGGTGGCAGGGGCTATTTTATGCTGTCCCCATCAGTTGTAACGTCATCACTAACATACTTAACATTGAGCTTTTGAACCATAGATGCTGTACATTACATTTGGACATATATTTCATGTGCCCAAGACCAGGTGATGTGTGCTGGACAGATTTTTTTAAATTATGACTCAAATGTGGAAAGAATTTTAAAGATTGTTATCATCATGCTCAATTAGTAATAACTAAATTTGATATAGTATAAAATAAATATTTATTTGACAGGGGTGACCTCTCTCTCTCTCTCTCTTTGAATTTCTCTAACCTTGAATTTCATCTCTCTTTTGTGGCCTTTATTCCACCCTATCTTGTTGTATGTTGTTTTCATGTCTGGATTATCTCACTGATAGATTATCAGTTCTTCAGTGCAGAATCATCTCTGCGTCTCCAGTGCCCAGCACAGGGCTCCCAACAGTATCCTGGACTCAGTTGATGTTTCTTGGTAAATGAATCAATGAACCTCCAATTCCATTTGGAACTGGACAGAGTACACATATAAGGGATTTCTCTCAAAATAATCTCAACTTTCATTTTAGATTCAGGGAGTACCTGTGCAGGTTTGTTACATGGGTATATTGCATGCTGCTGAGGTTTGGGATATGAATGATCCTGTCACCTAGATAGTGAGCATAGTATCCAGTTAGTTTTTAAAACCTTGCCCCACTCCCTCCTCCCTCTATTTGTTCTAACAATGTCTATTGTTGCCATCTTTATATCCTTGAGGACCCAATATTTAGTTCCCACTTATAAATGAGAACATGTAGTCTTTGTTTTTCTGCTACTGCATTAATTCACTTGGAATAATGGTCTCCGGCTCCATCCATGTTGCTGCAAATGACATAATTTTGTTCTTTCTTATGACTGCATAGTATTCCACGGTATATATGTATATTTTCTTTATCCAATACACAACTGATGGGCATCTAGGTTGATTCCATGTCTTTGCTATTCTGAGTAGTGCTGTGATAAACATACACATGCATGTCTTTTTAGTAGAACAATTTGTTTTCTTTTTGATACACATATAAGGGATTTTTTTTAAAAATAAGAATGTTGTTATATTGGGGATAGAGGGACTATTGCTTACCCACTCTGGCCTTCCCCAAATTAGGCTCAGTTTCCACAGTGACACAGCCTCTAACTCTATCCTATGCTGAAATGACTTCTCTTAATGTTTTTGAGCAGCCATTTCATGATGTACAACTGAAACACGGTTCCCTTTACAACACTAGGTAGATTTCAGGAATTGTAGAAAACTTTGGCTGGGGTTAACATTTAACTATCTGGGAGCAGTTACCTTCTTTTATAGATGCTCTTTGAAATACAGATGAATCCAAAATTCAGAATGCAGATCAGTAATTTTCTTTCTGGATCTCCTGTGGCCACCTCAAGAGCACCCCTTATGAGGCCACTACAAACCCCAGTGTCAGAGCTCTTCCTGGTTCCGAAGAGCAGACACTTTCAAGGGAGTCCTGTGGGGAGTGAGTTGTTCAAGGGGAAAGCAAGGCATTGTTCAGGATTTAAAGAGCCCCTGAGATCTGTGAAGACCTTCTGCTACTGATGTCTTCATAGGCTTTGGCACTATTTGCTTTCTCATTCCATTGCAGCTGGAAAATATTTTCAGAAATTGTGTTTCAATACAAAACATTGATTTAGATTTTTGGGTTTTTTTTAAGAATCTAATTCAGAATTTTGTGAAAAAATTAAAATATATGCAATATGTTTTTGATATCTTTACAAACTTAATGCCTATTAAGTTATAGAAAGAATTGTGGCTTTGACAGAATTTGGTTTGCTCATAATGTATTGCATTTGATGTTTTTCTTTAATTACAATAATATATGCAAACCACCTTCAGATTTACAAAGTGGTTTTTCAGATTGACCTAATCACAAGGTGACTATGAACCTCATTTTATGGATGAAAACATTGAGCTTGAGAAAGGTGCAGTGATGTGCCAGGCTCACACAGGTAGTAGCAGAACCAAGACTTCAAAGTCAGGCATCAGGCTCTAGATTTTATCTTTTTCAGCACGTCACCTTATCCTACTCATATTCAGATATACGAAGACTAGACCTCAGAGGAAGACAAACAGAATTTGAGGGCATATTGTCCAAAATTAACGCTGACAGAAAAAATTAAGCCAAGCCTCAAGATATAGACAAGATGCATCTTATCAGTTTTAGTCTCTTCCTTTTTGGTTCAAAATCACATCCCCTTTCTGATCACAATGCAGATGTTAGGTTCTCCCCAGATTGAATTTACAGATAATAAGAACCCCTGCTCTTAGGTCTGGGATTCAGACAAACACTTTCCCAAGGCAAAGGTTCAGTGCCTTACATGCTGGCATAAATGGAAATGCTATAACATTCCCGTATGCAAACAACTTGCCAAAACAGTGTAGTGTTTCAAAAGCCATGTACTGAATGGAGACAAGATTTCAGTACAAGCTGTGGGAGCAGGGTGAATTTATGAAGCAGAAAGTATGGGCCGAGGAAGAGATCAGCCCAGTGACAGTTTACTGGCCTTGCCGTTCTCTTAAGAGGCACTAATAGTAGTGGACTGGTGCATTGGAAGTAAACCCAGCTTCATTTAAAGCAGTAGCATGAAATTGGTTGCAATAAAATTATGCATTAAGTGTGCATTATGTTTAATAAGACTGGATTGCACTTCCCATGTTTACTCTGTGACTATTGAGGCTGATCCAATTTTCTAAAGTTCTCCAATTGGTTCACGATTGAGTTTTCGGCCAGAAGGTCAAATTTCCCTTGCTGTTATTATATGTCTCTATTACTTCAGTATGGCGTTTACACTTTATATTCATTACTTTTTTTCTGTCTTCTGAACCTTCCCCATTCCAAAATGTTCCCTGTAGATGGCCCGTTTGACACAAATTAGAACAACCTTGATAGCTGTCAACTGGAGACTATCTGAGAACAAAAGAACATTATTGCAAACCAGCACTGGAGGTAATTTCATGTGCTTTCTCTGAAGGCTTCTTAATGGCCTTTGAGAAATAACACAATTCAGATCTGCAACCAGGAAGCAGAGTGGATGTTGGACAGCATGGGAAACATGTGACTTGGTCTTTAGATTCTACTGTCTAGGGGTTATGAGTATTATCATTAGAAAATAGAAATATCTATTTTTCGTTTCACCCATATTAATTAATTCATCTAATTAGAAACACTCATTGGTAACCTACTATGTGCCAGATACTGTGAATGTGATGGGGATACACCAATAAATAAGACATGGTCCTGTTGTGATCTTATAGTATAACAGGGATGGGAAGTAGGGATGTTAATACATAAAAATATACTTTCAATTCACTGAGACACATGAAATAGCAGAAGAAGAATTGAGAAAGTATAATCAGTATTTCTGGTAGAGAATAGACAATCTTTGTAGTAGAAAGCTTTCTAAAGAAAAAAAAGAAAGAAAACAAGGAATAAAAGGCATTCCAGGCAGAGAGAATGGCATATGCAAGACATGGAGGTGTGAAAGAGGATGATATATTTAGGAAATCACAAGTAGATCACTGGGGGCCATAAATGGTATGGGCACTAGAGTGGAATATGAAATGGCAGAAAATGAGGCCAGAGTGTGAGAATTGCTCAACATAAACCTGTCAGGGGTTTAGACATTACTCCATAGTCATGAAGGCATCATCGAAAAATTCTCCCAAACAGAGAAGTTTAATCTTTCACTTCTACAGACTGGTTCAAGTTGGGCAAAGAATAAATAGGACCCCTTTGAAATATCTTTCTGAAAGAATACATTGAGGAAAGCGTAAAACAATGAATTGATATACATATGTGTGTATGTGAATAAACATGTATATCATACATACATATATGCATATCATATAACATGTATATACTGTGCATACATAATTATATGCATATAACATGTATGCACATATATCTGTAGATAGATAGATAGATAGATATGGCAATACTTTCTTGTAACCTTTTGCAGTAGTTATGGTCTTTAACCATGATGAATTAACGTGTATCATTCTTACTCTCCCATTGTAAGCAACTCTAAAAGAAGACAAAAATTCATGAAGAAATTGTTTTCAGGCACTGGACAATAAAGAATGCAAAGCTATAATCTTGACAGCAGGAAACATACAAGGTAAACTCTGCATTCATATGGTGTTCCTACATGAGAATATTTTTAAATATTCCATATAAGCAGACCCCAAACAGAAAGCATCAGTCTTACTCGAAAAAGAAAACATAGATCAGGATTCAGACTGCTGTGGAAGCCGGAATTTATAAGGCAAGGTACTAGAAATAAGAGAACTGTACCAAAAAGACCTCCAGAAATTTGCATTGAACCTCTTTAAGTCTTTGGCCAAATACTAATCTGTATGTGAATGTGACAAGATTGGTTGGGCACAGTGGCTCATATCTTTATACAGTGCCTCATCCCAGCACACTGGGAGGCTGAGGTGGGTGGATCACCTAAGGTCAGGAGTTTGAGATCAGCCTGGCCAACATGATGAACTCCCATCTGTACTAAAAAAAAATACAAAAATTAGCTAGGCGTGGTGTCATGTGCCTGTAATCCCAGCCACTCAGGAGCCCGGGGCAGGAGAATTGCTTGAACCTGGGAGGCAGAGGTTGCAGTGAGCTGAGATTGCGCCACTGCACCATTGCACTCCAGCCTGGGCAACAGAGCAAAACTCTGTCTTAAAAAAAAAAAAAAAAAAAAAAAACAGGACTGGCATAGAATAGCTACATGCAAACTGTGAGCTGATGAGAGATCACAGAGGTCACAAGTACAGACGGAAATCAGATTTCCAGAGTAGATTGTCCTCAGTGAACACCTCTGCCATGAGTGTAAGTCTTCAGAAAAGATACATGTTCGGGTAGTGCTACTACTTTAGTCATAGAATAAAAATTACTTGAAAGCCTGTCACATCTAAACTAAGACCAAGCCTTGACAAGACCAAGCTGATCTGCTTGTGTGTGAATTAGCTGAACTGCAGACAGACATACAGACAGACAGACAGACAGACACTACACACACACACACACAGAGAGAGAGAGAGAGAGAGAGAGAGAGAGAGAGAGAGAGGCTGATAGAGGCTTTAAAGGGAAACAGCATAACTCAAGACTGTCAACAATGTAGGAACCACAAAATCTAAACAATCAAAACTTACTAGCTATGCAATGGATCCAGAAGATATAAACCATAAATGAGGGGAGGAGAAAAGTAAACAGAAAAAGAAAATAGATTACACATATATTGGATTGAGTAGATACAGACTTTAAAGTAGCTAGAATAAATGTACTCAAAGGTGTAAAGTACAAGATGAGCATGATGAATAAACAGATGAGGAATCTCAGCCAAGCAAAATAATGATAGTTTAAAAGGGAGCTAAAGGAAAATAAAATTCTAGAAATAAAGAATACAGTATCTGTAATTAAAATTTAATTAAAAAGTTTACTGACTGACCTTCATAATATATTAAATACTACAGAAGGAAAGATCAGCAAGCTTGATGAGAGATTAATAGAAAACATCCAAACTGGATAACTAAAATTAAAAAATACTTTAAAAATGGAGTCTGTGTAATCTGTGGAAAAATAAGTGGATTATTATAGTAAGTATGCTTGGAGTCTTGGAAAAATATAAGAGAGCTATAAGAGAAGAAAAATAAAGTTTTTTAAATGGCCAAAAATTTTTCAAAAGCAGTTGAAAATATAAACCACAGATACAACAGAGTCAGTGAACACCTGGAAGAATAAACATACATACAACATACATACCTAGGACAAAATAGTCAAGTTTCTGAAGAATCAAAGATAAATAAAAATCTTAACAGCAAGAATAAAGTAATACATTATTTGGAAGGTAACAATGATAAGATTCACTGCCGACTTCATGTCAGAAATAATACAAGCCAGAAAATAAGGAAAAGGTATATTTAAATGACTAAAAGTAAAACAGAACAAAACCTACTAGTCTAGAATTATATATACAGTTAAGATATGCTTCAAAAATAAAGATGAGATAAAGACATCTTCAGACAAGTTAAAGCTAGAAAAATACGGTGCCATTAGGTATGTACTACAAAACGGTTTAAAAATTTTCAAACTAATGCCAAATTGAAGTTCAAACTTACAAGAAGAAATGAAAAGCATTGTAAATGATAAATATATTGATAAATACAAAACAATATTTTATTTGAATTGCTTTAAAATGCTATTTAAAAGAAAGATGATAGTAACTGTGGGTTTTAACACATATGTAGATGCAAAAGATATAACAACAGTAGCATAAATTATGGAATGGTAAATGAAATTACATTTATTACAAGTTTCTTATGTTTCTGTGAAGTGATAAAAACTATTTTAAATGGGTATAAATAAAAGGCAATAAAGTATGAGAGAATTTTTAAATAACACTTGGTTTAACCAGAAAAGTTAGGAATGAAAAAACAAACAGAAAATAACAAGCTGAAAAGACATAACAAAATGGTTGTTGATAATATTGATAATTACATTAATTAAATGTAATAATTTACATAAGTCATAAATACATATTAATAATTACATTAAATGTAAATATACTGAATACACCCAATTAGAAGACAGAGAATGTCAGATTGGATTAAAAACCTTGGTTCAGTTATGTGACATCTATACGACACATTCTTTAAATATAAAAATAAGGATAACTTAAAAGCAAAAGAATGGAAAAAGGTATGAACCATGGAAACACTAATCGAAAGAAAGGTGGTTTGGATGGAGCTGGAGGCCATTATCTAAGTAAAGTAACTTAGGAATGGAAAACCAAACATTGTATAGTCTCACTTATAAGTGGGAGCTGAGCTATGAGGATGCAAATGTATAAAAACGATATCAGACTTTGGGGATTTGGGGGAAATTGTAGAAGGGGAGTGAGGGATAAAAGACTACATCTTGGATACAGTGTACACTGCTTGGATGACAGGTGCACCACAATCTCAGAAATCACTGCTAAAGAACTTATCCATGTAAACAAAAACCACCTGTATCCCAAAAACTATTGAAGTAAAATGAAAATAAAAAGAAAAGAAAGTCAGAATATCTATTTTAACATTAAAGTTAGAATGTCTATATTAACAATACAGAGAGTAAACTTTGAGACAAGCAGGGTTACTTAAAGATAAATAAAAACTTTATAATAATTTTTAAGTCAACTATTTAAGAAGAAACAGCAGTAGTAAATGGTTCTGAACATAACAGAGCTTCATAATACATGAAGCAAAAACTGACAAAACTAAATGGAAAATAAATGCAAATTATAGCAGGAGATGTTAACACCCCTCTCAGTATTTGATAGAACAAGTAGACAAAATAATTAGAAAGCATATAGGTAATATGAACACTATCAACCAAATTAAATTTAAGTGGCATTTTTACAGCACTTCAACCAGCAACTGCAGAATACACATTATTTTCAAGTGAAAGTGGAACATTCACCAAGATATACTGCATGCCAGATTATAAAAGTAAGCCTCAATGTATTGAAAGTATAGAAATCATATGAAATATGTTCTCTAATTACAATATAATTAAATTGTAAATTAATAACAAAAACATCTGAAAAATCTTCAAATATTTGGGAATTCAACACACTTCATAAATAAGCCATGAGTCAAAGATGTTACAAGGGAAATGAGAAAGTACATTGAACTGAATGATATGAAAAATACAACATACTAACATTTGCAGAATAGAGATAAAACATTGCTTAGAGGGAAATGTATAGCTTTAAATGAATATATTAGAAAATAAGAAAAGTTGACAATAAAGCTCTAAGATTTCATTCCAAGAAAGAGAGAAAATTAAAGAGAGTGAAAGAATAAAATAATAAAGAAAAAATGGAAATCCGTGAAATAGGAGGTGGTTAAATAATAGAGAAAAATCACTAAATGCAAAAGTCTATTCTTTGAAATAATAAATTAATAAATTAATAAAGTTGATAAACCCCTAGGTAGATTAATCCAGAATAAAAAATCCTAATATCCAACATCAAGAAAATATGATCTTCAATAAAGGAGATTATCAATATCAGAACAAAGGAAAGACATCACTATAGATTCTACAAATATTAAACAATAATAAAGAAATATTATGAACATCCTGCCAATAAATTTAATAACTTAAAATGCCAAAAGCACAAACCATGAAAGAAAACATTAATAAACTGTATTTATCAAAATTAAGCTTGCTGCTCATAAAAAATCATTGTTAAGAAAATTAACATGCAAACCAAACACAGGAAGAAAATATTTACCATACAGATTCAAACAAAGGATTTGTATTCAGAATATAAAAAGAATTCGTACAAGTCAACAACAACAACAACAACAAACAATGTGTCTCCAGATGCCAAAATAGGATTAGAAGTGCTAGATATGTATTGGCTGAAGTATCTGTGAAGATAAACTTGTGGGGGAGTGGTGGCACACAGACAAGGAAAGACATCTAACCCCAAGGCAATTCTAATACCTGTCCAAGGTAAGAAGGAAAGAAAAAATTGGCTAGGAAGAACCCCAAATTGCAGCACACTCTGAGAATATTTTAATCAGGCTGATGAACAATCGTTAAGCAAAAGTTGCCCTTTAGAGAAATCCTTGTTAAGGGGGCATAGATTAGATTCACACTCCCCAGTGCATAGGCACTGGTTGAAAGCAGCAGTGGGGAACTGTCAGTCAATTATATTTCCCAAAATAAGCTTTCTCAAAGGTGATCTGAGCAGCGCACTCCCATGGTTGTCAGATTACCCAATTTAAAGAAATAGGCAAAAGAATTAAACAGACATATTGCAAAGGATGACATGTGAATGGCCAAAAAGAACATAAAAAATTGCTCTACATCATTAGTCATGAGGAAATTACAAGTTAAAACCACAATAAAATACTACTGCACACCCATTAGAATGTCTGTAAATAAGAATGGTGACAACATCAAATACTAGTGAGGACATGAAGTGGCAATAACCTTCATATATTACTTGTGGGAGTATAAAGTGGTAAAACCAGTTTGGAAAATTGTCAGTTTTTTATAATGCCAAATGTATGCTGACTCTATGATCCAGCAGTCTTGCTCCTAGGTATTTACCCAAGAGAAATAAAAACAAATGTCCATAAAATTATTCGTTTAAGAATGTTCATTGCAACTTTATTCATATAGTCTAAAATGGAAACAAACATCCATTAATAAAAGAATGAATAAACCATGGTATGTTCATATAATAGAATATTACTCAGCAGTAAAAAGGAATGAACTATACTTACCTGGCAGGGGAGATACCGTGATCACGAAGGTGGTTTTCCAGGGTGAGGCTTATCCATTGCACTCCGGATGTGTTCACCCCTGCGATTTCCCCAAATGTGGGAAACTCGACTGCATAATTTGTGGTGGTGGGGGACTGCGTTCACGCTTTCCCCTGATTTAAAAAAAAAAGGAATGAACTATTTATATACACAATAACATGGATAGATTTCAAAAATATTTTGCTATGCAAAAAAAGTCGAACACACAAGAGTACAAAGTGTGTGATTCACTTGCATTAAATGATAGACAACATTTTTTGGTAATGATGGGAAATAGAACAGTGCCTCAGTAAGAGGGTACAGTGGTTACAGTGGTTCACTGAGAAGAGACATGAAGAAACTTTCTTAAGTGGTAGAAATGTCTTGTTAAGAGTGTCTGTATTCTTCAAAAGTCATGAAATGCACATGAAGAGAGCTGTGAATGTCTATGTGTGTGTGTATTCCACCAATTAAAAAATAGGTACACCCCTAACCATAAACATCTAGTAGAGTCAAAAGTTTGCATATGACACTAAAATATTCAAAGAAAAGATAAGTTATTTGTCTCATGATCTGTTCTTTCTCAGGAATTCCCCTCCCACAGCTCTCTAGATAGCTGGGAAATCTAGAACTGGAAATTTACAATATCTCAATCTTTTTTCCACTTTAGTCTCTTTTCGGATCAAATGTTGGATATATTTAAAGTTCACCTTCCTCTTAGGGATGCTTAAAGTTTTCTTTATTTCTGGCTACTCTTTTGCTTTAGGTAAGTGTTTCATCTTATGGTGTTCCTGCACCCTCTCTGTTCTTTATCCTGAGATGATTCCTGGATCGGATAACAAGGCTTCTTTGCACACTCTCGAAGCAGAGAGAGAGAAGGCACAAGTTCCAGCGGGTGTCCTTGGATCCTCTCTTATCTTTACTGGGAAGCACCTGGTCTGTTCTGATCATTGCTGAGGTGTTATTGAACCCATCCAGAGCAAGGTGCTGCTGTTGAAAACTGGAATCCATGGTTCTGGTCATATGTCCCTATTTGGAAAGTCCCTAAACACAGTGCTGTCTCTCAGCTCCTCAGTATCCCTTCAGTGAGGCTCATGGAAACTTCTGGATTGATTACCTAACGTAGCTGTGGAGAGGGCTGTCTTTCACCTATTTATTTCCTCCTAGTTATCTCAACTCTGTATAACCCCACACCATATTGAAAGTAGCCTTGTGAGGAGACTTCTGAAAGCCTATGACCTTCCTCTACTATCCCCAAGGTTGCTGGTGACTGTCTCCTCTCTATATCCTCCCACCATATTTTTAAATTCTTTCATGTCTATCTGGATATTTCTGACTCATCTCCACCCACATCTTCTATTTTCTAACTGCTGTATGTCCCCTATGTCATATCCTGAGTTCTTTCCACTCCCTTTGTTCTAATTATCTAGGACTGACACTAGTTATGAAAGGCACAAGCCAACCTGGAACAAGAGCTCACCGTGGAAAAAAAATTACTGCACATTGCCCTAGTATCATCAAAATACTGTCGCATTACACACAAAATATTTAGTCCGGAGTCTATCTTTTCAAGTTGGACAGTCAAACTAGTTTTACTGGGTTTCATTTCTCTTCTATTTTTCTGGCCAGTTCTCCTCCAGGCTTGCTAGCTCTTTAACCAATAGCAGACAGGATGGCAAAAAAAGCCACAATGTAAATCCCAGCAGGACAGCACCTTTGCGACAATGCGATGCCCTTAATAGTCTGATAGGCTGGCAAAGTTGTGACTCAAGGTCTTTTAAAAAATAGAGGAAGGAGTCCGGGTTCAGTGGTTTACGCCTATAATCCCAGCACTTTGGGAGGTCGAGGAGGGCAAAGCATGAGATCAGGAGATCAAGACCATCCTGGCTAACATGGTGAAACCCCATCTCTACTTAAAGTACAAAAAATTAGCTGGGTGTGGTGGCACATGCCTGTAGTCCCAGCTACTCGGAAGGCTGAGGCAGGAGAATCGCTTGAACCCAGGAGGCGGAGGTTGCAGTGGATCACACCACTGCACTCCAGCCTGGGTGACAGAGCATGTCTCCATCTCATACAAAACAAAAATGGAGAAGGGAGAAGAGGATTACTAGACACGATTATACAAACTTCAAGTAGGAAGTTAAATTCACCCCAGCATCAAGAAAAAATATCTTAAGATGCTTAAAGTTTAAAAATAGAGACATTTTTATTATAACACTTACCTGAGAGTACTTTCCTTATGGAGAGAGGATTACTGGGCAGAACCCACTAATTTGTATTCTCCTCACCCCATCAACATAATATAACACCCATCCCAAGTTGCCATCATGCTATTCTGATATCCTCAAGGAAAATTAATCAAAAAATTATAATAATCAAAATTAAGATAAAACATCAAAAGTACAAAATTTCAACTACTTGCCCTGTGAAATTTTGACCAAGGCTCTATTTGTCGTGTAACAATTCAAAGATCACATATTTTTCATCATGATGTAATAGAAGTACCAAGAAAGGCCATATCCCCATCTTCCTTGTTTTAGCAGACAGTCACTGGCATTTCACTGTGGTACATTTCACAGTCCTAATGCGATCACAACCAGAAGCCGTTTATGAATTAAATTACTCTGGCATTGCCTAGAATTTCTGTAAGAAAGCAGATTTACCCCCCTTGAATGTTTTTATTGCAATTCTGGAATTATTTATGTTTTCAACTAGTGAGACCCAATATAACCTTTCTGCTAAAATTCTAGCCAAAAGACACAGCAATATATCTAACTTGCACATATGTGCTCATGTTCAATGCAGATGCCTTGGCAAGGAAACTTAGGTCAGAGGCTCCAATCAATCACTGGGATTTGAGACTTTGACTGGATTCTGCAATATGAACTCCTTTGTGGCCTGACCCCTCTTTATCAGACATGTCCACACAATACCAAGCAATGGCCTATTTGATCAGTTGAAGCAGCTGACCAGCTCAGGTTGTTGTTGTTTCTCGTCTTGCTTCTGTTTGTTTAAATAAAAGAAGTATGGCACTGCAGATAAAGTTGAAGTCCCTTTTGCTACCCTTCACGAGATCATTCACTTCTCTTCCTCTCTCTCTCAGCTACCACACTCAAGAATTTGCTGGGTATCCTATTTCATATGTTTATAATTTTATTACATCTGTATGTGTCCCCAATACATTTTAAAATGCTGTCATACAGTCTGCATGGTTCTGCAACTTTCATCCATTCAACATAATGTTTATGAGATACACCCACGTTGATACATACGAACTTAGTTCATTTTAACAGCTACATTTGAATTCCATCACAGGCATATAGCACAATTTATATCTCCATTCTCCTATTAATGGAAATTTAAGTTGTTTCCAATTCTCCTCTATTACAGACAATGCTGCAATGAATGTCCTTGTTCAGGTCTCCTTCGTGTACATGTGCAGAAACTTTTGTAGGGAATCGCTAAAGGCAGAATTTCTGGGTCCTAGAGCATATGGATTTTCTATTTCTTAATGGATATTGACAAATTAATTTAAATTCAAGTATAAATAGGGTCTTTGCTATAGCTTATACAGCCCACTCCCTTTTTCACTTTTTCATCTGGGTGTGTAATTTGTATCCCAAATAACATGGGCAGAACAAAACTCTTTTTTTCATATCTTACCCTGCAACCAAACTGTTCATCCCCTAGGTTTTTACATTTTCATTGACGATACAACCATCCATCAGCTCAGCTGCTCAAGGCTAGAACCAGGTGACCTACCTGATTCCCAACTTCCTCTCAACTCCCACATCCCTTTCGTTTCTCCCCACCACCACCATCAACACCAGCCTCCCATCATCATTCCCGTCTAAGTCACTATCATATCCTGTGGACCTCTGTGCCAGCTCTAGACATTCTTCAGAATTTCATTCTACCTCTCAACACCTACCAGCCAGAGTGAGTTTTTTTCAAAACATACATCTGAGCTTGTCTTCTTCCCTGGGTTTAAAATCACCCATTGTTCTTGGAATAAAATCCACACTTCCTAGCCTGTAATGCCCTAGGTCATTTGAGCTTGTTCCCTTCTCCCATTCCACCTAGGTCCACTCTCCTGTCACTGCTCTCAGTCCATGCTGGTCTTCTGTTAGATCAGGGTGATTAGCATATCCATCATCTTAAACATTTATCATTTCTTTGTGTTGGAAACATTCAATATCCTCTTTCTAGGTATTTGAAACTATATATTATTGTTAACTACAGTTATCCTACACTGTTATAGAGCACTACAGCTTATTCCTCCTATCTCGCTATAATTTTGTTTCCTTTAACAAATCTCTCCCTACTTCCTCTTCCTCCAATCCTTCCCAGCCTCTAGTATCCTCTGTTCTACTTTTGATTTCTATGAGACCAACATTTTTAGCTTCCACATATGAGTGTGAGCATGTGGTGTTTAACTTTCTGTTCCTGGCTTATTTCACTCAACATAATGCCCTCCAGTTCCACTCATGTTATTGCAAATGATGATATTTCATCCTTTTTATGGCTGAATAGTATTCCATTGTGTATATACCCTTTCCTACAATGTGCTCCATTTTTGCTGGGCTAGCTTCTTCTTGTCCTATAGGTCTCGACATAAATATAAATATCATTTCATTGAGAGGCTGCTCCTAATCTCCTAGCCTATAGTAGTCCTATTACAATATCTCACCTTAATTTTGTCAGAGTTATGATATTATCTTGTTTTGATTTTATTTACGGTAATTTTCTTAGTCCTCCTTTTAGAAAGTAAACTCCATTAGAGAGGAAACTTGTTTGCCAAAGGATTCATCTGTATTATCTACAATAGCACATGGCATATAGTAGATGCTTTGTGATTATCCAGTCAGTGAGTGAGTGAGTGAATAAATAGTAATTCAAGGGATTTTTTCATTTTTCTGTAGCTTAGAGTTGTCTATACACAGACAAGTATTTAGTGGACATGTTTAGGATGCTTTCATGTGATACATTTGGAGAAGATATAATATCCTTTGTTTTCTCCTTTAACTGATTTTTAAATTCAACTGTCTCCAGCTTCTTTAGCTAGAATAGGATATCCCTTCTGTGATATTCTAAAGCATTTCAATAGCCATTCCTAATATAATCTATGGTACTGCATTGTGGTAATTTATTCAAATGTCTGTTTTCCACACTATGCTGAGAGCTACTTGAGATAGGCACAGCACTGGGTCCATTTCTGTATCCCCAGAGCTCAGTGACTTGAGTGAATGAATGGCTAAATGGATGGACAGATGAAAAATGTCTGCCCAATTTTGCCATGATGGTCAGAACCAAAATTATAAAAAATAAAATGGAGACAGACCTACATTAATCTCCAAAAGAGGGAGCAATAGAGTTATTATCACCTGGATAGTTCTCAAAATCTACAAATTGAGCAAAGCGAGGAAATTCAAGTTTTCACCAGATAATTCCTTGGCTTGTCAAACATATTTCTGTTTAAATCATTTATGAATCTTCTTATAGTACATAATAAACTTTGTGTTTTATATCTCTTATTTTAGCATTCCATAGTCATATAAACATTTACAAAATCTTGCTTTCTGTTCTATGGATACTGTGTTGTGATTCTGCTGCTAAATTTGCTACTTTTTAATTAAATCAGTTTGGTTGTCATCTTAGTGACTTCTTTCCATTTTTTCTCTCAAACATTTATTATTACATTTTCAAGCCCACAGAAGAGTTGGAAAAATTGTACAATGAGCATTCACATATTCACTATCTAAATTCAATAATTATCTTGCCATATTTATTTTATAACTCTATATACATATACACATGTATTTATATTTTTGCTATAAGTAAGTTACAGGAATTATGATACCTCACCACTAAATATTTCAACCTGCATGTCCTAAAACCAAAAGCATTAATGTACGTAATCTAAGTAGCATTATTTTATCCAGAAGAATTATAGCAATTCCATACATCATTTAATAACTAGCCCGTATTTAAATTTTCCTCAATTGACCCCAAATTATATTTTATAGATTTTTTTAAAACTAGGATCCATGATATCTCACACATTTTTCTTGGTTGTTTTGTCTCTTGTCTCTTTTACTCTACAAAAGCCCCTCTCACAAATGTTTTCTCATTACGATGACTTTTTAAAGAGACCAGATCAGTTGCTTTCTAATAGATCTACATTCTGGATTTGCCTCAGGACTTCTCTGTGACGGCATTTAGCTGTTTTTCTCAACTACCTGTGTTTCCTCTTATTTAGAAGTTAAGATTAGAAGCTTGATTGGATTCAGGTTAAGTATGTTTTTTTGTAAGAATAATGGTGATGCTAAGTATTCCATGCCTTTACAGAAAGCACATAATGTCAAGCTGCTCTATGATTACTAATGTTAAACTGGATCACTCCGTTATAAAGCTAACATTTTCCTTTTACAACTAGCAATGAATCACAACATAAGCACTTAATAGAGCTAGCATCAGTGAAATGCCTACTATGTCCAGGTGCATTGCTAACAACCCTTTGTAACAATCCTAGAAGAAGGAAGAACTGAGGCTCCAATAGGAGAGAATCTGCTCTCAAAGCTATATCCTGAACAACACTGAATGTATATGGAGGAGGCAATGCAGTATTATGTGGTTCCTCATCTGTTTCCTTGGTTTACCCAAGAACAACCATGGTCAGACAAAAATAGTAATCATTCTTTTTCTGATATGAGTAGTTGAGGCTTTTTAAATAAAAACTCTTGAAAAAATAACTTTAGATATTTTAACTCTTGTTTCAGCACTTTCTACATACATGTGTTTACTTCCATGCACTTGAGTGCATGATTGTTTATTGATAGAAGCAGAACTTAACATTTATCTTACATACAAACCACAATTGTGGAAACCTACCTTCCTACTTGCATTTGGTAGACAGGAAATCAGGAATACAGGTGATAGTATCTTCCCTTTACAGCTGTGAGCATTGTAGAAATCAGAGGAAAATCTGTCTCAGGTTTTAATGATAATAAAAGCATTAATTATGACAATTATATAAGCATTCTTTTCCACCTTAAAGGGGAAAGGAGACACTCAACATTTCAGATGCAGCCTTTTCTTTTCCTTTTCCCTCACGTGGACTCTTCCAAAAAAAAAAAAAAAACCCATCCTGGCTGGACACAGTGGCTCATGCCTGTAATCCCAGCACTTTGGGAGGCTGAGGCGGGTGGATTTCAAGGTCAGGAGATCGAGACCATCTTGGCTAACACAGTGAAACCCCATCTCTATGAAAAATACAAAAAATTAGCAGGCAGTGGTGGCACATGCCTGAGGCAGGAGAATCACTTGAACCCAGGAGGCGGAGGTTGCAGTGAGCCAAATTGTGTCACTGCACTCCAACCTAGGCAACAGAGTGAGACTCCGTCTCAAATCAAAGAAAAAAAAAAGGCCATCCCATGAGTTGTAGCCTCTTAGCTGTAAATATCTGGGGTCCTGGTAGAACACACAGGATTGAAGGTAGAGAAATTGCAAGGGGCAACCATTGGCTGAACAAATAAAGGAACATTTTCTATTATGTAAGAATTTACATACTTAAATTTTTTTTTAAAGTCCCTATACTTAGAAAGGTTGGAAAATACTAGACTGGTCTATATTCACTGTCTTCATCTCTTACTCAATTCCATGCCATCTGGCTTCTACCCCCATCAACTTCACTTACAATTGTTCAGTTCTTGTATTACTTGTCTTCTGTAACCTTTAATTATGTTGCATGCTCCTTACTTGGTTCTTGCTCTCTCTATTTTTTTTGGCATTCCATGACGTTCTACTACTCTGGCCTTTCTCCTATTTTTCTGGTCATTCTTTCTATAACTTCTTTGCCAGAATTCTTTTTCTCTGCCCATACTGCACACACTGGTATTCCCTGGGGTCATGTTCTTGGCCATCTTCTCAGCTTGCATGTTATTCCTGAATGATCTCACCCCTGCTGTGATTTCAACCATGGCTTGTGCCTGGATAAATCCCAACTCTATATTTGGGATACAAATTTCCATACTTCTCTCATGGGCAATAGACTCATATGCATAATTTTCTGTGGTACATATCCACTCTAGAACCCCAAGGAAGTTTAGCATGCCTTAAGCTAAACTTACCACATTCCCTCCTTCCATCCTCCAAGTTGCTCCTTCTCCTGTTTTTTGTTTTTTTTTTTTTTTGTCTTTCTTTTTTATATGGAGTTTTGCTTTTATTGCCCAGGCTGGAGTGCAGTGGTACGATCTCGACTCACTGCAACCTCTGCCTCCAGGGTTCAGGTAATTCTCTTACCTCAGCCTCTCAAGTAGTTGGGATTATAGGTGCCCACCACCACATCCAGCTAATTTTTTTGTATATTTAGTAGAGATGAGTTTCGCCATGTTGGCCAGGCTGGTCTCAAACTGTTGACCTCAGGTGATCTGCCTGTCTCAGTCTCCCAAAGTGCAGGGATTACAAGCATGAGCCACCGTGCCTGGCCTCCTTTTTTCTTTATTTGCTTGAATATACCACTTCTCTCCTATTCCCCCAAGCCAGACATGTGGGATTCATCTTTGAACTCTCCACTCTCTACCTTTTCCCCATCCAATGAAGCATTAGCACCTGTGAGGAGATGATTTAAATTCGTATTTTGCCATTCTCTTTCTCTTCCTACCTATAACCCATTGCCTTACTCCATGTGGGGGCTGGGTTTCTACAAATTTTCTAACTGGTCTCCCTGTCTCAGTCTGTGATCTCTCCTATCTCTAACAACTAGCTTTCTATGACCAGGGTATCTACATTAACCACAATCTGATTGTTTTATTGTTTTATTTGAAACTTTGACTTGACCTCCTGTTGCACTTGGATAAAGTTTGAATTCATTTGCATAACATAAAAGTTCTTCATGATCTGCCTTCTCCTTCCGTCTAGTGTCACGTCTCAGCTCAATCTCCTTCTGTCATATTGAACTACATATGCTTGGAATGAGGAGTGTCCTTTTTTGTTTCTATGCTTCTGCACACTTCTCACTTTTGCTGAAGTGTCCTTCCCAACTTTTCATGGCTAACCACACATGTCCTTTGAGATTAAGCTCAGACGTCACCGTATCCAAGAAGCTTAGCAAATAATCTATTTTGGCCATTTTCCCATCTACAGATTTGTCCAGATAGAAGTAACTAAACATTCCCATCTTTAGCAATGGTTGATCTACCATCGAAAAGGTTAGGTTCTTATACTACATTATTTACTTAGCGTATATGAAGGCATTTTGACTCTCTTCCCTAATTATCACTTTACTTCTTGTTGGTAACAGAGTTCAGCTCTCAACCCAAAAGGCTTGGCTGAGTCCTGGTACCATGTTAGCTCTAGTCTGCACCCATGCCTGAAAAGCTAAATGCTGCCCATATTTACAATCATTTTCCAGGCAAAACTGCCACATAAAATTGTGTAGGTTGTGTACTACATATATTCACAACAGAACCTATGTGGAGATCCTATTCCAAGCCCTTCCTTCGTAGCAAATAATCACCTGAATTTAGAATGCCACAATATACCACTGAAGCTTCAGTCACATTAAATGAATTGGGCCCTCTTGCAAGATGAGACTTTTCAGGTTTCAGGCTTCCTAGTATTTCTTTAGAAAATTATATTTTGATTAGATAGTTGGCTAGCCCTCTCAGGGACGGCCAGCAAAATACAGCAATGTGTGTTAAAACAAACAAACAAACAAACTAAAACAATTTGCATTTTGAAGTCAGACAGATCTGGGTTTGAATTTTTATTCTGCTAATTGTGTAGCCCTAGGCAACCTTCTTAATCTCTTTGATCCTCCTTTTTACTTCTTTATTGGACAGTAAAACTTAACTTACAGGGATAGCATAGTATTAAATAAGTTAACGTATGTACACCACATAGCACTGACCCTGACCAGTTTATGTTTGCCCTTCCTCCTCATCAACCCAACAGGCTTTGTGGCACAAGGTGCCATAGATCAAGGTGCAACAAAGATACATATCATCTATTTACTTGACAATTCAGTCTATGTACTCATCTCATCTAGGTATCTATGACATCCAGGGCACCAAAGAGGACATTGGTTATAAATTTTCTAGTTATATGTCCTAGGTTCAAAGAAAGAGGAGCTTTGGGCTAAAATTATTGCCATTTACATTTTTTGGTTTTGCTGCAATTTTCTCTTACTGTTCTCTCACTGCAATTTTCTTTTTCTCTTCACTTACCTGCTTATTTACTGTTTTCATTGTGTGAGTTCTTAGCCAACATCTGATTTCTCTCAGCTGCCAGTGTTGCTCTCACTACCATTGCTACTGTAAACATTGGGAATGATTGATTGGAGAAGTGAGATACTTTAGGATTCTCTTGCCTGTAATAATTCAAATTATTTTTAAAAACTGAAAGCAAGGCAGCCCAGATTAGAGATTCTGGAAGACACAGGGTCCACAGGATCAAAAATGGCATTTGGGAACAGGAAGGGACAATATTTTAGGGTTTTGTGAGCAAGCTGGTGGTAGAGCTGGAAGGACGTTTCAGTGGCAGATGGAATGTGTTTCCTCTGTGGAGAGAATAACTATCATTCCTTTGAACTAGTGTTCCAGGTAAATCTTTGAACAATTCATTTGAGAAAACACAACAAGGTTTTTAATAGTTAAACCTTCTCAGAAGAGCCCTGTCCAATATTTTCCTGCCAGACCACACTGCCACATGTAAGGGGAAACTAACTAATGTTAATGTCCGAAAGGCTTGGCTCTGGGAAAATAAAAGAAACCAAAAGGCGAAAAGATGAGTGTCAAGAAAGTTGTGAAGGATTTTTCCAGCTAGTTGAATTGCTTTTGCCCTTGATTCCATACTTAGCATGAAGAGGCAATGAGCTCGGTGGGAAAGACATGAATTTGCTGAGACAGAGGAAATGAATCCCACTCCCCAGCACTATGGCAGTCACCAAGGCTGTGCACAGATATTCTAGTTCTCCCTCCTGGCCTGCAGCCTAAGTTTGGCCAAAGAAATGTGAACACAGTAAGGTGAGTCATTTCTGATTGGCAGGTTGAAGAGCAGATGCATCCTCTTTCTTTTGCCTTTATGATACCCAATATGCCAATTCTTGCTTCCCTGTTTGCTTGGGCCCCAGAAGGTGGGATATGATGATGCAGAGCCAGCCTCCCAGGGACTCTCAATCCCATACTCAAGTAGCATAAGAGGGAATCAAACTTTTATTATTTGGTGTCCCAAAGACTTTGGGGTTGTTTGCTACTGCCACATAATTCAGCCAACCCTGATAAATACACACTTTCTAAAGATTATCGAGCTAAACTCTTGCTCCTTTAAACATCATGTTTCTCATTGCTAAAATGGCAATAACTGTAAAAATAGCTACACTCATCCACAGGTCTAAAATTTACACATAAGCAGTAAATCCTCTTAACAATGGCAATTATCTTCCTTGCCAGATCTCCATTAAAAAGGATGGAAGAATTTGTCTTCCTAAAGTGAATTCAGAACATATTTCCTTTACAAAGGCTATCCTTGGATTAAGAAGAATAGTACCAAAGTTAACAAAAATCTCCAATGAACTTTATCATCAGGCTTTCATTAAGGAGCAGAATCCACTGCTTAAACATTGGCTGGTAGAATCTAAGGCTTAAAACTAAAGAATTTTATAGCTGAAAGGTGTCAGATCCAAAAGATTTGCATCTCATTGACCAGCCAAGTCGGAGCTGATAGAACAGCAGAACATCTGACCAGAATACTTTCCTGCTCCCAAACCTGAGAGGACATCTTGCTACTTGCTAGGGCTCTGTGAGCCAAAGTGCAACAAGGAAGCTTGAGCCTTCCATCTTGCACTGCCAAATATCTGTCCTCTCTGCTCCTTGCTATTGGATTTCATTCTTTGCATTATAGATGTATGTCTGTGTCCCTTGGTAGACTAAATTTCCAGATGACCTTCTTTTCCTATGGACAGTTCCTACTACAGTATCTATCATGGATAGTCGCTAGGTCAAACTTGAAGCATTTCCTGTGAACGGGGACCTTACTGCATCCCAAGACTTTTCTATCTATAAAAAAAAATGTGTCTGTACATGCCAGAACAGATCTCTTTAGAATGCTCCCCTACTTCGAGTCTCGTCTCCTAAAATAAAACAGAATACTTCTGCACTCTCTTCTAAGGAGACTAGAAAGACAATTATCATGTTGACCTTCTATCTTCAACTCTCTCCATGGGCTCTAATGTCTAGACATCTTATCACTTTTATCCGGTCTAGACTCTAGTTTCCATAGTCCCTCTTAAAATATGGTGCATAGACCTAGTCTGTCTAGTAACGTGCAATTACTTTGGTGCAGAAATAGCATTTATTATGGTAATGGTTAATTCTTCAATGACTGACAAGATTTCTGGTTCATTACAGAGACCCGACAAATAAGACTAAATAAATGCATCAGTATAAACAGTACCCTCTGACATGATCTATGCCAGTTCATCTGAGACCACACCTTTTTATCACAACCGCAGACCTCTGTCCTACCAGTTTTCACTGCCACTTCCTTTCCTATGTGCGACCACACAGGAAAACATCTGACTGTTCTATGTCTTATCAGGCAATAGACTGCATGTGAGCTATACTCAAGATCATCTTCCTCAGCACTCTATGCAGCTGCTTTGCTGGCCTCCTCTCTGCTGTCATATCCTAGGAACTATCTCAGGACCTGCCACATCTCTGGGCAACCAAAGTAGAGTCTTTCCCTGGCCTAAAAAGTTCTGTGAGGTCTGTTCCTTGCCTCCTCCATACTCATCTCATTTCATTCACACACCTCTACCCTGCACCTGTGCTCTAATCACACTGCTGTCTTCTGGCTCCTTGAAGATGCCATGTTTCTTTCTGCCACAGGGCCTTTGCACATGTTTTTCCTTCTGCCTGAAAAATTCTCTCTCTCCCCTCTACTCCCCTTCATCTAGTTAACCCTTGCACACATCTGCACTCAAACATCGTTTTCTCAGAATAGTCATGCCAAACCCCCACTCGAGGGCTGGGTATAATTTGGTCTTCCTACCATTGTATACTTTCTTTCAGAGAATTAATCATAGTTCACAATTATGCAGTTTTTATGTTCATCTCTCGGTTTTGTGAGTGCAGAAACTTTACTTCTCTTGACCATTTCCTGGTACTCAGTGTCTAATTAGAGTGCCAGACATGTGGTAGACCCTCAAGAACTATCTGTTAAAAGAAAGTGTCTGCAACTTTCTCCTTAACTAAACTTGCAAGCTACATCAGGGTAGATAGTGTTATTTTTGCAGATCGTTGTGTGCCCTAGGGAGGACCTACACGATAGCTGGCACAAAGTAGGTACTCAACAATGCAAATAAATAAAGAAGGAAAGAAAGGTGAAGGGAAGGAAGAACAGGATAAAGAGACATAACTAGTAATAACACCTCCTTTACTCAGAAGGGACTCAGTTTGGACAATACATGGTCACCTTATTTATGTCTCATTAACGTTTTAAAGATATTTTTTAGGTCAGAAAGCAAGGTAAGTGAAAGAGATTAGGACTTGGAAATGTGCCTGCTTTATCTCTATAGAGAAATTACAAGTCGGTCAGGAAGCCAGATCGGACAATTCCATTTCTTATGGTCCCTAAGAAGTTATAGGAGGATTAGGAGTGCTCTGAGTCTCAAAATGGGCTGTTTCTATTCACTTGCCTGCAGAAGCCCAGATCTGAACTTGATTTCTTTTTTATATTAGTGGAAAACCAACATACCCTATAACACACACACACACACACACACACACACACACACACGAAAGAGGTCTTAGTCCATTTGGGTTGTTATAACAAAATAACATTGACTAGGTGGCTTATAAAGAACAGATTTATTTCTCACAGTTCTGGAGTCTGGGAAGTCCTAGGTGAAGGCACTTACGAATTTGGTTTCTGGTATGGGCCTTCTTGCTGTGTCCTCACATGGTAGAAGGGGTGAGGTATCTCTCTTGAGACCTCTTTTATAAGTATCCTACTCCTGTTCATGAAGGCAGGGCCCTTGTGATGTAATTACCTTCCAAAGGCCCCACCTCTAAATGCCATCACATTAGGGATTAGGTTTCAACGTATGAATTTTTTTTTTGAAACAGAGTTAAGCTCTTGTCAGCCAGGCTGGAGTGCAAAGGCATGATCTAGGCTCACTGCAACCTCTACTTCCCAGGTTCAAGTGATTCTCCTGCCGCAGCCTTCTGAGTAGCTGGGATTGCAGGTGCCCACCACCATACCTGGCTAATTTTTCTATTTTTAGTAGAAACGAGGTTTCAACATATTGGCCCAAACTACTGGGATTACAGGTGTGAGCCACTGGCCCGGCCAACATGTAAATTTTGATGGGGCATAAACATCCAATCAATAACAGTGGAAAGCAGAGAAGAGAAATATGTGACTTTTTATGTTTTCACCAATCTCCAAAAGTCATGGCCTCTGACCTGAAACTTTCCCTGTAAGTCTAGTTCATATTCCCTAGGATGAGCCTGATGGAAATCTTGAAAGAGAGAGATATGTTTGAGCCCAGATCTAAAGAAATCAAAACTATTCTGCTGTGTCCCTCTCCCTCACCTTATGACAAAGCTTTCAAAGCTGAAATTCTGAACTAGTTTGTTATCAGAACAGAGCTCATTCCTGACACTTAAGCTCTGGGAACCAACATAGTTCTCAGAGTCCAAAATCTATCTCCCAGTGTCCAATGTAGTTTTCATTTTTTCCCAAAAACTTCTTGCTACCTTGGATTTATCTATGTACTACTACATATGTACTATAGTGATAGTTTACTGTAGCTATCGTGCCCAGAGAGTAACTTAGACCTACTCCTTTCACATTCCAGTGTGAGTTGCTAAGCACATTCAACAGGAACAGATACTTAACACACACACACGCACACGCACACACACACACACACACACACACACACACACACCCCTTACCAATGTGTCTCAGTTCCTTTGAATATGAACACATAGATGGTTACATTTAACCATAGGAATGTTTCTAGGAATAAACATTGCCACAAATGATACATAGACGTGGTTGAGCAAACATACATATCCACATTTAAGAATATGTGTATATTCATATATGAGTATATCCATTCATTCATTCATTCAACACATATATACCAAGTGTTTTCTGAGCCTAGCTCTGTTCTAGTTGCTTAGAACATTAGTGAATAAACATAGTTTGTTTCATAAACAAACCAGAAAAATATCCCTGTCCCTCCTAGAGTTTATATTTCAGCTAGGGTGGGTTGAGGGAAGGGGAGAGTAATGATAAAAAGTAAACATAATAAATAAGTAAATTATCTGATATCTTATAAGGTGGTAAGTGCTAGAATCAGGTAATTTAAATAAGCACATGGGCTGGAATGAGTGGGCTACAATTTTAAATAGAATGATTGAGTAGTTATGTAGATTACATTAAGAAGCTAACATTTGAACAGAGACTTAAAAGAAGCGATAAAATAGTCCTCATGGTATCTGCTGGGAAGGGTATTTCATTTACAGGGAGCAATTAGTACAAAAACACTAAGGTGGGAATGTACTTGAGATTTGTGGACAGCAGGGAATAGTTTCAAACATAACGATGGACGGAGAAGTATTACAGCCATAGGGGAAATAGTCAGAGATTATGGGGGCCAGATCATGTAACTCTCATGGATATTATATGTAGACACTGTGTATGTACGTACAGTACACATACCTGGCTATGTTTGTATTTTTACTCTTAAAGGTATTTTTAGACTTACATGTATTTCATCTAAATGCCTGTTTTAAATGTATAGAGAAATATAGTGTGTTAGATTTGCATGACACCATCTATTTGATTATGCAGATATATGCTTTATGCTAATAGATGTTCACTCATGTATCTGTTGTGCAACTGAGTGAACATGTGAGCTTACGGAATATATGTAGCATCTTGTATGCATGGATGCATGTGTACTTATATATAATACTACTGTTTATATCTACTAATAGCCTACATCATTTCGAATGACAGAAAAGTCTCATGTGTGTGAACTTCTGTGAGATATCCATGCATCCATGGGTTCTCTCTGCAGACACCTGGCAGGAGGCAGAAACCCACATCATTCCTCCTGACCATTAATGCCTCCTCCAGAGAGAACCTTGTCACCTGGCAGAAAACTAGCAAATACCAACAGGTTTCAAAGACTATGGATCTTAAGTCATGAGACTGGAGAAGACATCAAAGCCATGACCGTTTGATTCTGAAAGAACATGCAAGGGTTCTATGACATCGATAAACCATTGTCCTCATTCTGGTGTTTGGTCATTTATTACAGGAGCTAAAAGTACCAGCCTGTTCTTTGTCATATCCAACAAGATAATTTCTTTTCTTTTCTTTTTTATCCTTTTTCTTCAACTTGTTGCTGGCAAATAAATTGCTGATACATTCAGATTTCAATTTGAGATTTTATTCTTAAAAAGCTTTGTGTTATAGGGTGAGGTATGAGATTGTTTTTTCTCTCTCTTTTTTTTTTTCATTTTCCATACTTGCCAGAGTTGTAAACCTAAGGCCAAGTTAATTAAAGTCAATGGAGAATGTATTTTTTTTTATTAAACTTTCTCTTTCTATTGATTTTTTCCTCTCATACAAATAGTACAGACTTAGTTCTCGAAATCAAAAACACTGTAGAGCAAAGAAAAGGAATAATTGGGCTCCCGAGATGATTCAAAAACTCTGACATAGGATTTCAGAGGTGGCTAAGATTTCAGAGGTGGCTAAACTGGCAAGATGGTGAGAATCAAGGTCAGCTAAGGACAGAGAGACCCAGCTATGTGCCAGCTAACGTTTGTGAGGTCAAATTCCAAGGTATATTTGGCTTATAAAAGCTGTGTTGGTTTCTCCATGGTGCAAACATGTGGACCATTGCAACAGCCTCCTACTTCTTCTTCCCATTTTTATTCTATTCCCTCCAACCCATTTTCTATCAAGTAGCTGAATGCATTTTCCCAAGGAATAATTCTGATGATACCATTTGTAGGGTCTAAGTCTTCCTTTAGCTGAGGGTCTGCAAACTACAGCCCACAGGCCAAATCCAGCCCCATGCCTATTTCTATAAATGAAGTTTTCTTGGAACTGTAAGGAAGAGCTCTCGCTCTTTCTCTCTCTCTCTCTCCTCTCTTCTCTCCCTTGTCAGCATGAATTCAAGGATTCCTATTTTATGCAACAAGTGGTAATCTGTTACAATCATTATTTATTTTGTTGCTTAAATTGTCCTAGATTTGGACAGCAGGAGCCCCTTCAACCTGACTCTTATTTCCTTTAACTTGTTACCATATTCTTTGAGCATTTTTCTACTTTCTGTTGCCAAAAATGTATTGAGCTCATCTTATACTTTTTCTGCCTCAGCCTTAGAATCAACCCTTTTTCCGTGGGACCTTGTTTTTTTTTTTTTTTTTTTTAGTGAAAAATTATATTTGGAAAGCAAGATATGGGAGCCGGGTGTGCACATTGCTATTGGAATGGCATTGTTTTTAGGTCTTTTCAGCAGTAAGAAATATATGCATGTATATACATACATTAACACACATGCATATACATACATACATATATATACACATCTATGTCTATTTCTACATCTATGGATATATATTTTAAAACAAAGCTGAGTTTACTCCTATATCCCCAGTTCCAATCTAACACTTCAGGTTTCTCTCTAGACTTCCCCTTTCCATATTTATAAAATCTCTTCTCCAATTATGCTCAATATTGACTCCGATATTTTAACAAACTTGAGAGCAAGGATCTTTTCTTGCCTTTGCATTCACCAGAGAGCTGCCAATGTGTTCAAAATTCAGGGACTTGATAAATCAAAGTGCTGTTCTTTGGTGCCTCGGCCAAGGGCAACCTTGGCTCTAGCAACAAAATTATAGACTAGAGAATTTTCAAGAAATCCGGAGGCTAGTCGTGTGCCTCACTTTCTGACTCTGCATGTGACAGGAGATCTCTTTAACTGACACTACGGGCTTCTTAAAATGAGGAATGAAAAAAAAACATTCTCAAAGTCTCTCTGAGACTCTCCAGAGACAGGTGCTATATAAATTTAAAGTGTAATGATTGTTGCTGTGTAGAAAAAATGCTCTCCATCCATCTTGTTCTACAATAGATGGAGAATGTTTTCTAGGATCACTGCTCTTCTCAGGCTTCTAAACAGGTAAAACAGCTAAACATCGCATTAGATGCGATGGCATTAGCCAAAATGAATTATAAACAACACTCAACTCTCACATTTTAAAAATTTCTTTTATTTAAAAAAATGCAGCACAACATAGGGAAGACACATGAACCTATCTTGTTACTTAAAGTAGGGAATGCTTTCAGCTCAGGTCAGAAGGGGCATGCTCTCTAGGGTGAAACAATAGACAATAAGCTAGAAGTGTCCAGGTGGCCTCAACTGAAGATAACTCTGTCTTTTCTTCAGTTTGCAGCAACACAGAAAACGATGCTGTCTCCTGCCAAGTCCCATCTTTTGGAAGAAGGAAATTGATTAGATCCTGGAGGTTTTCATAAATGCATCAAGTGACTTTCTCAGCATCATCTGAAACAGTAAGTGAAGAATAAAGACTCAAAGAATGCTACCGTCTCCATTTACCTAACAGCTGCTTTCTGGCCTCCAGACATATGTTTCTTAAACCATGATTATTTATTGCTGGCTACATTTCAGTCCATTAAACTTAGAGACTTATATAGATATAATCTCAGTTTCAAGCCCTGCCTAGGATGATACAGAGTATCCAACATAGAAGGACCTTTAAGAATCTTCTTGTCTAATTGCATCTCTTTAGAGATGAGACTTGTACAAAACAAGTTCCGCTCTACCATGCTTTACTTCCTCTCCCTTGTGATTTGTCCTCCTGATTTAAAAGCTGTATGTTGGTTAGAGGTCAGCTCTGGGTTTAGCTACTTTTCAAGATATCACAGTTCCTCAAAATAATTTTTGATTAAGAGAGAATGATATACTAAGATTTTTCTCTCACTTAGTCTCACACTGCATGCTTGGCATAGTGGAAAATGCATTAAAATGACTCTCATTCTAGCACTGCCACCAATCAGTTGAGTGAGCCTAACCTTTCTGAACCTTAGTTTCCACATCTTTGAAATCAGGGTATTGGATTAAAATATCCACTCGTTCCACAAAAATGTATTGAACAAAACAGAAATCCTCTCCCCCAACCTGTTTTATTTGACACATGACCTTGAGCAAATTACTAAGCCTATCTGTAACTCAGTTTTCTCATCTAAGGAATAATGAAAGTACTTCATTGCTTTGTTGTGAGGATTGAATGAGATGCCTGCACAAAGCACTTATAACAGTAATTGGCATATATGGCAAGTGCTAAATAATTTCTTGCTTCTATTATTATTACAGTTATCATTATCATTATTATCACTATTATTTCCCTGCTCCTATTGTTGACTCACACTGTTTCCTCTGCCTGAGTTGATCTTCCTCTCATCTGCAAGTCCAAATCCTACATGCCCTTCAGGGCCCTGTTCAAATACTCTCCCAAGAAACCCTCGCCGATTCTCACCAGCTTCTTCCTTGGAACACCAACCCATCGTATGCTGACATCACCATCTCATTTAAATATCAGGTATACTCATGTATTATCTCTCTTCCTTGAGGCTTCTCGATGGCAGGGTTTCCATCTGACTCATCTTTGAATTCAAGTGGCTGGTGCAGAACCCAGCAACTTGTAGGGAATTAGTAAATATTGATGGAATGAATGAGGTAAAGCATTGCTAAAATAGTATGTCTACATTGGTTGTATAAATGGTTATATCAGCCCAACCAAGAGACATTTTTTTCTAAATGTCGTTAATTAAAAGCTGAAGATGTAGAACTCTTCCCCAAGAAACAAACAAAATCTGCATTACTGATCCTAAATGCTAGTCCTTAGACCGGTTCTATCCTAATCATCTTTGGAGTTCTTTAAATGTGTGAAAATCTGGTACCCATCTCCCAAACATTCTCACTCAGTAGGTGTTTGTGGGAATGGAGGTGACTCAAAAATCTTTATTTTAAAAGGCTTCACAAGGGATTGTGATGTACAGCCAAAACGAGGGTGCTCAAGTGTATATTATGTCTAACACCTTTCTCAAGGTTTCCTCCCTCAAATGACTGATTAATTTTAATATGTAACCAGAAACCCTGAGAACTTTTTGCTCCTCTTATGTTGTCATAATCAATATTTTTCCCATATTTAAGGTTCTCAAAAAATGATAGCAGCTTTTAAGAGAGACTATCGTGGAACAAGCAATATCCTAAGTGACAAGAGACATAGATTCTAACATAAACTTAGCCAAATATGTATGAACTTGAACAACTTCCTTTGCCTTTCCAGCTTTTAATTTCCCTGTCTTTAAAATGGGAGCAATGACAACAGCAGCATGAAGCTAGTTTGGAGATTTTGAAGTCAGCTTGGCTATTTAGCATAAACCCACCATGGTGCTGCTTGATCTTGCTAGATGCAAATCTGTCATAAGTGAAAGCATCTTGAGGGTGTCTTGGAAGCCGACTGGGAAAATACTGGTTTTAGCAGTGCCATTAAAACAACAGGAGCTTTTCTGCATTATATGGAGACAGAATGAGCTTTGTGTAAACTGTGCCGTAGGCCACATAATTCTGAAAGCCCACTGGGAAAATGCCAATAGTAATTCAGCTCAAATCATCTCTATTAGCCATAACCCATTTGGTTGAAAGAGACAAAAACATGACTGAAATTATTTTCAGTTAAAAGGATTGAGCAGACTTGCAGCATAGCTTTGAGAACAGATGAAATTAAAGACATGAATGCTGTAAGTGTCTCTGCTGTTCTTCGTGTATTCACTTTATGTGCTCAGCCTGGCTTCTTCCACACTGCAAGGGATATGGCTGTCGCTTACATTTTCATCTCCATCTTTGCCAACAGACAGGGACTGCTTTTTCTCTTGTTCCAGTTTGGGAATTCTTGGGAAAGGCCTAAGAATTGCTCTGGCTTGGGTCACATGTCCACATCCTCAGTCAAACATCTGAGATCATGGAGAAGAAGTACACTGACTGGAAGATCCCATTATTATTGCAAAGTTTGAGGAAGAGAAGGAACAACTGCCTCTATAAAGGGATGCTACTTCTAGAGAAATGATGGGTGCTGAGAAGGTCAAATGATCAGTGCCTGCTGAACTGTCTCAAAGGTATTTAGGTAGATATGGGTAACAAAGTTCTTGTGAACTAGCCAACTACATGGAATGCAATGTAAGGAAACACAGCTTGGTTCTGACACCAACTAGCTATATGACCTTGGGCTGCATCATTCGTCTCTCTGTATTTTGATCACTTGTATAAACAAGTGTCTCCCCCAACTTGAGTACGGCTCTTGAGATGGGACAGAAGGTATTACTTATATTTACATCTGCAAGACTAAGTACAAAGTATAGCCCTTAATTAGTACCCCATGTTGTGGGTTAATAGCCAAGCAATGTTTTTGATGTTGCTTACTGAGACACTTGTAACAACTAGATTTTTTTTAATGAAGAAAAGGGTGAATGGAAAATAAACAAACAAGAAAGATAAAGCCAAGTGCATACCATAAAGCACTGTTGGAAACAATGGTGATACATTTGCCTTTAAGCTTCCTAACAGTCAGAGCAAAGATGGGAGATGAAAAGACACTCTATAATTAGGGTCGCCAGATATAGAAAAATAATAACAGAAAGCCAAGTTAAATTTGAATTTCTAATTAAAATGAATAATTTTAGTGTTCTATATTTATGCCATATTAAGGATACATCTATACTAAAAAAAATTATTTAGTGTCTATTGAAAATTCAGCTTTATCTGGATGTCTTGTATTTTATCTGGCAGTGCAATCTGTAATCAGGTTTTCCATGCCCAAAAGATAAGGACCAAAACAGTTGCTCAGGTGAAGTTGAGTTTTTTCTAATACCAGATTTCTCTTAATAAAAGAGCAATGGGATGCCTAATAATGCTTGGTTAACAGAGCTTCCCTAGACTCTTGGTTTTGTCGTCTGTACAATGAAGGAGTTTGAATTAACAACCTGTAAGATTCCTCCTTGTACCAATGTTCTGTGATTGTGATTTTTCATGCCCTGGGATTATGCTTTTTGACTAGATGGCTCTGCTACAGCCAGAAACTACCAATTGGAGTACTTTCATTTAGCTGAATTATTTACTTCACTCAAAGAGGTGATGTAGCCATGCTCTGATTCCCCAGCTCTGGCTTGTGAGTCTCATGCCCAACCCAAAAGGACTAGAGTCACTTTCCCTCTCTCAGTTATTATACATGTGCATTTTCCTGCTAACCTCTAGGTCCAGCAGGAGCAGTGGTGACTGCAGCTTTCCTGAAGGAGGTTAAACTCAGAGCTGGAGTATAAGTACTGCCCCGGAAGCAAAAGGAGACTCAGGGAAACAAAGCAACTAATCCTGAGTGGTTTGGCCAATAAGTCACTGAGTGCTAACTTATATTCAAATTCTACAGCCTTTCCACCATGTAACGCTGTCTTACAAAGGAGCTGAAGCCCAGAGCCTTGAAGAAGTTTGTTTAGTTTACCGCAGTAGGACCCAAGTGTTTATTGCCCTCATGAAGCTCTGTAAGTTTAGATTCATTTCTTTAACTTTTTTTTTTTGATGTTTTGAATACAGCATGTTTGAGAAGAGTCTGGAAAATACTTTCTGCTCTCTGAAATAGAAAGTTTTCTTGTTTCATGGACCAAACTGGTAATATTTCAATGAAAAAATGTCAGGCTTGAAAGATCAGACCTCTAGACCACCCTTCCAACCTCCTCACTTGGTTTCTGTCTGCCCTGAGATGGACTAATTCAGAAGTCAGACAACTGTTTGCATTTCCCTGAAGATACCACATCCTCCCAAGCCTTTGAACCTTTCCTTACCTTTTCCAAGACCCAGCTCAAGAATCACAGCTTCTGAGCAATCTCTCCTAGTTCCCTCAAGCAGAGCAAGGCATTGCCAATCAGCTCTGAGTGCCTACAACTCTTACTACATAAGATTATAATTCTTTGTTACATATCCTTTGTTCACTAAATCATAAAGTCCTCATAAAAATTTTGGCTTTTTTATCTCTTTATTTTACATCTACATACCTCCAGCATTTAATGTAGCACCTAGCATGAAGTTCGAGCTCAGTAACTGTTTGCTGAAGGGTGAAAAGAGGAAAATGAGCAATGAAAGGAGGAAGGCAGAAACGAAGAAGGAGTATTTGTATTAGTCAGAGTTCTCCAGAGAAACAGAACCAAGATAATCTCTCCCTCTCTCTCTCTCTCTCTCTTTCTCTCTCTCTCTGCCTCACCTCCAACCCCCGCCATGTGTGCGTGTGTGTGTGTGTGTGTCTGTGTGTGTGTTTGTGTAGAGAGAGAGAGAGAGATTACAAAGTATTGGCAAACATTCATTGATGACGTAGGCCAAGTAGTCCTATGATCTGCCCATTGTGAACTGGAAAACCAGGAAAGTTGGTGGTATGGTTTGAAGGCCTAGGAGATGGAGAGATGATGGTATAAATTCCTGTCTGGGTTTGAAGGCCTGAGTCAGGATGATCAAGACGAGAAGAAGATTGATGCTCCAGTTCAAGCAAACAGGTAGAGAGGGTGAATCCTCCCTTCCTTCACATTTTTGTTCTATTCAGATCCTCAATGAATTAGATAATGCCCAGCCACACTGGAGAGGGCAATCCATTTCACTCAGTCCACCAATTCAAATGCTACACTCTAGTAGAAACTCCCTCACAGATAGATATATTCAAAAATATTGCTCGGGCAGACATCTGTGCATCCTATGGTCCAGTCAAGTTGAGACACACATTAACCATCACAGTTTCCGTGCAGTCTCCAGAAGAAAGGAAGCCCACTGATGCTTTGTATTTTCAATTAGTATTCTCTTGGTGACTTTTTTTTTTAACAGTTTCCTTTTGTTTGTGGGTTTTATACATAACCAATTTTAATAAGTCCCCAGTGTTTTTAATATTGAACCATTAAGATTAGGACTTATAATTGTCTGGACTGTGCCACAGGGTCTGAATGAAGGCTCGAGAGACATTGGGAGGAAATCTGTCATTGTCTACCTCCATTTTTTCTTTGGCTTGTGCCTTCTCTCTTTGTACTTTCAGGGATAGGCTCCGTTAGTTGCTCATAATACAAGGATAAATGCAATGGAAGCAATTTTGCGGTGCTATTCACTTGCACATCCAGTCATGTCACCAAGCGCTGCCCATTTTCCTTCATAAATATTTTCCATGTTTACTTCATCTTCTCTAAACACTCTCCCATGGCGTTGGGCCAAGCTTGCCACCTCTCGTCTCATCTAAAGGATTGCCACAGCCTCATGGTGTTCAACCAGCCTCTCCACTTCCCTACCTCTGATCTATCCTCTATCCAACCAGCAGAATGAGTTTGCTAAAACTCAACTCTCAATTGCTGCATTGTCTTTACTTGTCTTCCATTAATCTTCAACAAAAAGAACTGGTCTCTCTGAGAACAACTCTAGTCACATTGGATGAGGGCCTTCCCTAATAACTTCATTTTAAATTGATTGCCTCTGTTCGTGCCCAAATTCAAATAAGGTCACATTCTGAGGTACTGAGGATTAGGAGTTCAACATAGTCTCAGGATACAAAATCAATGTGCAAAAACCACAAGCATTCCTATACACCAATAACAGATTTAAAGACAGCCAAATCAAGAATGAACTGCCATTCGCAATTGCTACAAAGAGAATAAAGTACCTAGGAATACAACTAACAGAGGATATAAAAGACCTCTTCAAGAACTATAAACCACTGCTCAAGGAAATAAGAGAGAGCACAGACAGATGGAAAAACATTTCATGCTCATGGTTAGGAAGAATCAATATTGTGAGAATGGCCATACTGCCCAAAGTAATTTATAGATTCAATGCTATCCCCATCAAATTACCAATCACCTTTTTCACAGAACTGGAAAAAACCACCTTAAACTTCATATGGAACCAATAGAGAGCCCACACATCCAAGACAATCCTAAGCAAAAAGAACAAAGCTGGAGGCATCACACTACCTGACTTCAAACTATACTACAAGGCTACAGTAATCAAAACAGCATGGTACTGGTACCAACACAGAGATATAGACCAATGGAACAGAACTGAGGCCTTAGGGCCAATGCTACACATCTACAACCATCTATTCTTTGACAAACCTGACAAAAACAAGCAATGGGGAAAGGAGTCCCTGTTTAATAAATGGTGTTGGGAAAACTGGCTAGCCATGTGCAGAAAACAGAAACTGGACAATTTCCTGACACCTTACACTAAAATTAACTCCAGATGGATTAAAAACTTAAACATAAGACCTAACACCATAAAAACCCTAGAAGAAAATCTAGGCAAAACCATTCAGGACATAGGCATAGGCAAGGACTTCATGACTAAAACACTAAAAGCATTGGCAACAAAAGCCAAAATAGACAAATGGGACTTAATTAAACTCCAGCACAGCAAAAGAAACATCATTAGAGTGAGCTGGTAACCAACAGAATGGGAAAAAATTTTTGCAATCTACCCATCTGACAAAGGACTTATATCCAGAATCTACAAAGAACTAAAACAGATTTTCAAGAAAAAAAAACCCACTCAAAAGTGGGCAAAGGATATGAACAGACACTTTTCAAAAGACATATATGAGGCCAACAAACATGAAAAAATGCTCATCACTGGTCATTAGAGAAATGCAAATCAAAACTAAATTGACATATCATCTTACACCAGTTAGAATGGCAATCATTAAAAAATCTGGAGACAACAGATGCCGGAGAGGATGTGGAGAAATAGGAACACTTTTACACTGTTGGTGGGAGTGTAAATTAGTTCAACCATTGTGGAAGACAGTGTGGCAATTCCTCAAGGACCTAGAAATAGAAAATTCCATTTGACCCAGCAATCCCATTACTGGGTATATATCCAAAGGATTATAAATTGTTCTATTATAAAGACACATGCACACGTATGTTCATTGTGGCACTGTTTACAATAGCAAAGACCAACCAAAATGCCCATCGATGATAGACTGGATAGGGAAAATGTGGCACATATACACCATAGAATACTATGCAGCCATAAAAAACGATGAGTTCATGTTCTTTGTAGGGACATGGATGAACCTGGAAACCATCATTCTCAGCACACTGACACAAGAACAGAAAATCAGACACTGCATGTTCTCACTCATAGGCGGGTGTTGAACAACGAGAACACATAGATACAGGGAGGGTAGCATTACACACTGAGGTGTGTTGGGGGACTAGGGGAGGAACAGTGTGGGGTAGGGAGTTGGGGAGGGATAACATGGGGAGAAATGCCAGATATAGGTGATGGGGATGGAGGCAGCAAACCACATTGCCATGTCTGTACCTATGCAACAATCCTGCATGTTCTTCACATGTACCCCAGAACCTAAAGTGCAATTATATATATATATGCAATAAAAATAAAAATTAAAATATTCTCATTTTAAACTCATATTTTGAATTTATCTTTCCTTTAAAAACATATTTTATGTATTTATATCATTTAATTCTAGCATCTAATCTTTTTATGTGCTGAAACTACTGTTTACAGTTGACTTGGTTATGGTATCTTTTTTCCTCATGTGTTTGTGAATTTTCATTGTGAGCTCAGGTTTACTGCAATGTTTAAAGGCATGGGCTTGATTGTTTTTTTTCTTCACTGAGATCCAAGAGTTATGCAATTTCCCTTCAAAAGTTTCAGGGAAATAGTCATCCTTAAATTCAGGGATTTCTAAGTATCTTCTAATTTTTTTTTTTTTTTGAGACAGTCTTGCTCTGTCACCCAGGCTGCAGTGCAGTGGTGTTATCATGGTGCACTTCAGCCTTCAACTTCTGGGCCCAAGAAATCCTCTCACCTTGTCCTTCTGCATAGCTGGGACCACCACACCTGGCTAAGTTTTAAAATTTTTTTGCAGAGACAGGGTTTCTCTGTGTTACCCAGGTTGGTCTTGAACTCCTGGGCTTAAGTAATCCTCTCACCTCAGCCTACCAAATGCCAGCATCTTGATCTGAAACTTTGTGTGCTGTGGGCTGTACTCTCTATTACATACAATCCATCAATTCTGAAGTTCTAGACCATTAAGGTAGCAGATGCCACTACAGCAGCCACCTGCTTCCTCCGTGGTTTCCTATATTTCTCTGGTTTCATGCATTTTCATCATTTCCCCTCTGAGTGTTTATCTTTTTGCTAGTTCATTTTTAAAGTCCAGAATTTTTGATATTTTTACTTGGATAATTTTTATTGTAGTATAATTTACATTTGGTAAAATGCACAAATCTCAGTATACAGATTGATGAATTTTTTATATGTCTACACATGTGTACTCATCACCAATATCAAGATACAGGGAACTTCCAAGCCTTCCCATATCCCTTGGTGTTTTTCATGTCCCATATCCCCAGAAACCAATGGATTGAAACATTTTTTAGTTTCTACGAGGTTAATATTTGCATTTTGATAGAATTTTTGAAGGGATTTGACCCTAATCTTCTTCTCATATTGTTTTAAATTTATTACTTCTTCATCAAAGCTTAGTTAGCATCAATGGCAGGTACAGTGGTGCATGCCTGTTTCCCAGCTATTTGGAATATTAAGCAGAAGTATTGCTTGAGCACAAGAGTGTGCTATGCTTGCACCTGTGAAGCATTCCAGCCTGGGCAACATAGCAAGACCCCATCTCTTAAAGCTTAGCATCAATTCCTGGATTTATGGCTTTACTTCTTTTGTGCTGTTTTATGTGAGTAGCTAAAGTCTTTGTTATTTTTTTTTCTCTCTTAAAGGCACTCCGAGTCATGGGGAGAATAATGCGTGAGTGTTGGTATGCCAATGGAGCAGCCCGCCTAACTGCTCTTCGTATTAAGAAGACTATATCACAACTTTGTGTCAAAGAAGACTGCAAAGCCTAATGATGACAATTATGTTAAAGAAAATCTCTCACAGCTTTCTTTTCCATTTTCCCCTTTATGTGAATGTTTTTGCCATTTTTTTTGTTCTACCTCAAAGATAAGGCAGTACAGTATTTAAATGCCCATAAGGCAGCATGAAAAGATAACTCTAAAGTTAAGCATGGGTAGGAGTTGACTTCATCCAATTTCTATGTTATGTTTAATTTTACTTTGAAAGCAACACCTCATCTTTTTATTTAATAAGAAAGAACTATATTACAAAGGTATAAAATAAGCTCTATAAAAATAATATAGTCATTAAGTTTTTATTTTACTTGAACCAAGAGCACATGAATGACCAGGAAAAGATGTAGAAACATTTTTTTTCTGAGATGAAAGCATATTCATTAAACATGTGAACTAGAGCATGTTATCTTAAGTAGAAATTTAGGTTATGCAATCTATGTTTTTCCCCTTTTTAAATTAGCAGGACCTTTTAAAAATAAATATTGCTCTAAATTTTAATATATCAAACATGTAAAAGTGGAGCTGCTCAGGGGAATATGTACGTGAGGTTGGTGTCCCACATGCTTGGTCTCCCTTTCTGCTCTTCTCCTGCTCTTCATAATCCACTACTGCAGCAGTCACTGAACCACTAAACTTGTTTCTTTCATTTAGCTGATATCCTGAGACACTGAGAAATGTCCGAAAGTCACACAGCTAAAGGCAGAGGTGGCACTAGGTCCAAATCTTGTGATAATAAACATCATAGAGTTAGCTAGCTTCCTAGTTTCCCCTGAATTCTCATAGTACTTTTCTCCCTATGCAATATATTTTATTATATTTGTGATTTAGTCATGCAGAAGGAATACTGGGTTATTCTGCAGAATCATAATGGACCTGCATGAAATCTCAGAACCGCATCTGTTGACATTTTTTCTCACAGAAATATCATGGTTACCCCACTTGTCAATGAGTATTAATGTTTTCTGAACTCTTCCAAAGATTAATCAAACATAAATATTCATTGTCTGAAAATGTCTTGAAGATACAATTCAGAGGTCCCATTTCCTTTGTATATACACATTTAGAAAGAAAAGACAGAAGAGGAAGGAGGAAGCAAGGAAATATTTTGAGAAGATTTAAGAAAACTCTTCGATGAAGTGTAACAACCATATCCTACAGAGGGTATCAGAAACAGCAAATACATATTCCTCTACCGTTTCACAATGAGTGAGTGAGTACAGAAGAATGCTCGTAATAGTTTTGCCTTCATTCTACTTTCTGTGGACACAGAGTAATGAATATTTAATGGGACATTAAATATGCCCTTCAAATCTATAATGCTACTTTGGTAAAGGAGACTTAACATGGTGTCTTTTAATCTCCTAAAACATCTTCTCTCAAACTCCATTCCTTAGAACATTCTTCTGCTGAGATGATCCGAGACCCAAAGTGTTCTTTGATACTTGCTTAGAAAGTGATAGTACATGTTAGCATATAATGTACTTTGAAGAGTGAAGTAAATGCTACTGATAACAGTTTTTAAAAACCTAATAGTAAAGAAATGCTACTTGATTTTTTTAAACTGGATTTTGCAGATTACCTGACCATGGTGGAACCCTTTTATTAAGAGGAGAAGAAACTTTTTACTATCCCATATTTAAGTGTTCTATAAAGCAAAGCACAGCTTGGGTAATAGTGTTCTGAAAGATATGCTTCTGTATTTTCTCATAGAGTACAATTTAGTAATTATGGTTCATTTCACTATGGAAATATGTTACTGAATCCATTTTCATTTTACTGAGTTGAAATAAGGAAGGCAAAAAACTGAAAGCTATGGAGTTTGCCGATCCTTCCATACTCATTAATGCACTCATCCACTTATTAAATAATCATAGAGCACCACATATCTCGCTTGCCACAATATCAGGTATGAGAGGGAATAAAAAGATAGATAGGTCCTGCCCTCAGGGATTTTAAAGTCTAATTTGGGAATGGGAATAGGGATGTGAGTGTGTAGGGGGAGAAAATAAATTGACAGATAAAATACGAAGTGGGATGTCTTGAGTTCTGCTTGACAGTGGGTTTCTAGGATAGGTCTGAAAATTGCTTTCATTTGCAACACATTTAGAAAGTATCTTTATTTGGATATTACAGACAATCTAAATATATCATCGGTTTTTAAAAGTGCCTATGTGAAGTGATTTTTAAAAAGAGCCTATGTGAAGGGGTAATCTTGCTTGTTACTAATTTCTCATAGATTGTTTTTCTGCATATATAAGAATGAAATTATTTATTTACTATGATTGTACTCATCTCAAATAAACAAGAATGATATTTCCTGTTTTATTTACATTGGGTAAATATGCTTACTGAATTTTTAAGAGATGATGTTTTAACATCTCCATTTTTCTTGTCATTATGTTTTGTAGCTTATTTGAGGGTGTCTAAATATAATTTCATATTTTATTGGTTCAACTTGCACTCTGAAGAAATCCGTATGTTAGTACATTTTGAGGTATTTTTCTTGTTCTTGTGTTGGTTAACTGTGACTCCTAACTGAATAATCTTATATTTCAATTAAAAAATATATTTTTTAAGAAAGGGAGTAGAGCAGCAAAAAATAAGGCAAATGTTAAAAGTTGTAATATTTCCTTTACTCTTAACAGGATTATATATAGAACATGCTCACTTACAAAAATAGGATAATGAAGTTTAGAGCATAAGGCAGGCTTCTTGTATATACTTATGCTGTCAAATTTTATATTGTTTCTAATGGAGTCCCACTGTGTAATATTTATTTCTTTTAAATTTTGTTATAAGCAAAAAAAATTCTTCTTAGGTTAGGTTCGGATTATCAGTGTTCTTTAATCCTTACAGATATTTTGGCTTTGGGGTATAATACAGGACTTGGGAAAATGCTATCATAAATTTTCAGTACTGTATAAAGTGGTGATGGGATTTAAATGCAGCATCACTTTCTGAAAATAAGAGAAACATTATTTGTTGTTAGTATTTCAGCATGAACTTGTTGCCTTGTAAATTTTGCCTTTAAGTTTGTAATTGGTACAGATTCTGTTGTATGCTTTCTTCTATGTCTAAAATATTTGGCATGTCACATCTAGAATTCTTAATTTATGTTCTGACTTGAGAGTTAAGTGAAACATGACTGTCGTGCGCTATTTTAGGCATAGCACTTGCTTCTCATCTTTATACTTTCAATTAACTTTGCATTTTAAATTTCCATGATTGTATGAAAATAGTAACCTTGTTGCAGTATCTGAAAAAATTAAAATCAGCTTTTATTTAAAAATGAAAATCTACAATAGATTCATTAGGTTAGAAGTTCCACAATAATTTATTATTTTAGTACATCTTCTATTGTAGAATTACTAATAAAACAAAACAAAACTAATTCTATTTTTCTGGTATTTTGCCACCATGTGACTCATTGGGGCAGAGAAAACTCAGGGTTATCTTTGAGTCTGCACAAAAGTACCAGGGAACCTACTTAGCAAATCATCTGAAAACAGGGAGCTGATGTTTGCCATTATACAAAGTTTGAATAAACAACTTAAAATTGCTTGTTAGGGCATAGTCTTTGATTGAAATAAATATGAGAATGTATTTGGCTAAATAAATGTATTGTTAAAATATATATTTTATTTCCCAGTGGAAAATTAAGAAAGTAACCTTAGCAAATGAATAAAAGCTGGCAGTGGATGTCTTCAATAATCATTCCTTTAAATAAATTCACAAACACATAATTATAAGCTACTTAGAAATGGTTAGTGTTAGTATCTTTAAATGGCATCATTGGCCAGGCGCAGTGGCTCACACCTGTAATCCCAGCACTTTGGGAGGCCAAGCCGGGGGGATCACAAGGTCAGGAGTTGGAGACCAGCCTGGACAATATGGTGACACCCCATCTTTACTAAAAATACAAAAATTAGCTGGGTGTGGTGGTGTGCGCCTCTAGTCCCAGCTACCTTGGAGGCTGAGGCAGAAGAATCCCTTGAACCTGGGAGGTGGAGGTTGCAGTGAGCCAAGATCATGCCACTGCACTCCAGCCTGGGCAACAGAGCAAGACTCTGTCTAAAAAAAAAAAAAAAAAGAGAGAGAGAGAAAAAAAGAAAGAAACCATTGTGGTTTTTGAAGATATTTTAAACATCTTTTCTTTTGTGAAACATACCATTTCTGTTTGACAATGCTTTGTTCTAGCTCCACATGCTAATACCTACATGGAGTTTTTCTGCTATTTTAGTGAAAACAGTAATTCTTTTATCTTGAGAGCTTCTTCTAAATAAAAATGTCAATTGGAATGTAAGTTTTATTAAAATTTTAAGTAGAATATTTATAATATGGGCATTTTTCAAAACATTTAAATGAAATTATATATTTGACTTTCTTTTTTCCATCTAGCCTTGCTTTATATTTCATTATTTTTCTTTTTTTCTTAATATTCCCTCACTATCTTTCAACATTATCATTAGTTCCTAATTTTAAAAATGACTATTATTTAACTTAACCATTCTGGAATTTAGCCTGCTAATGAAAGAGAATCCCTTATTGCTCTAAATTATTTCAGATGTGTTACAGCCCAAAACAAAAACCAGAATTTGGGAATTAGAAACAATTTATTTTATAACTTGATTCCAATTTTGTTTAGATGACGAGACCAAGAGTCAGAGATTAAATGACTACTAGTTATTAGCAGAACTCTTATGAAAGATAGCCTGGTCGTGGCACCCAGCACAGTTCCCTGCCATATCCCCAATTTTTACTGATTAAAAGTTAATTTGCACACATCTAAACCTACCTTGAATGCACACTAACATAATGTGCCATTTAATGATGGTGATAAAATCCCACTTCTCTGTGTTTCTATTAAAATTATGTGCTTACTCAGGGTGAGGTGAGTGAGAAAAACTAAACTAGGCTAACAAAGAGTTGTAGAATGTTTGTCAAGCTAAGTAGGCAACCACTGGGGTGCTGATAAAATTAATGGATAAAATTTAGGAACTGTGAGAGTACAGAATTTCTTAGTGCAAGTAATGATTAGAGAACCTTCCTGACATCCCCCACTCTTTATGTACGGGTTGTTCTTTGTTTTTGTACTTTGGAATGGGGTGAAAGGTGATTTGATAGTTGAATTTGGGACTATGTCCAGTGGAATATTATCTGACTTCTGTTTCTCTCTCTTCCCCACCCCCCCACTCAGTTTCTCATTAGTTCGTCTTCAGTATTCATCTTCTTTTAGTGCATTAAAAAATGTTTGCCAGATCTCATCAACCCCAAATCACTCTATAATTCCTTTCTTTAGTTATGTTTTAACCTGTCCAAACTGCTACACCATGAACTTCTTAACAAGATTTTAAGTTCTTCACCCATGTATAAGAAGTTTCACCTCACAACTTCTCCAGTAATTTTTCATTTGGCACTCTGGGGTATTTGTTAATGGCAGAGATGACTTTGTTTTAAAACTTAAAAAGACTAGCTGTTAACTGTATTCTAGCTTTTAGCTAACATATGAAGAATGTCTACTTTTGCTTTAAAGCTAAATTCCACTTGAGAAATATGACTGGGAAAGACCATTTGAAATATCTGCCCCATAATGTGATTGCTAAATTTATTTCTGCTGTTTCATACCATTGTTTTGTTTTGCTTTTGACATCTTTTAAAACTAAGCCATTATGTTATTAGTTTGGAATATAATACTATAGTAAAATTAGGTAACAATCCCTATTTTAAAAGTCCCCTAACAATAGTAGAACTGCCAGGATACTTTTCTCTTTCAGTTGTAGATGAATACATTTGAGAGGATATGAGCTTTATTTCATCTTAGATTTTAATATTTTCAGATGTGATTGTTATTTCCTGATCATTGGTCCAAGCTATCCTAATAGTTTTTATCCTCTCCAGACCTAATAGTTTTAAGTGCAAGAGTTCACTGTGGGTTACATTAATCTGAATGTTAATGGGGCCACTAAGAATCTGAGTGTTTTAGGAGATTACCCTATACCCACTGTTATTCCATCCAGTCGGCCAGTTGTGCTCTATACAAATACTCCCAGCTGAGGGCCACGTGGGCGCTAAAATCCAACCACAATTGGCTCCCAGACATAATTTTATAGTTTACAGAAAAGCATCTTATTTGCTTATATATGTTTAAAGAATGGCCTTGCTTATACATCTTCAGAAAATGAGAATTCAAAAGTCAAAATAATTCTTGACATCTGCAAATTGAACAAAGAATTTAGAAGAAATAATACTTTATCTTTTCATCCTGGCATTCCCAAGAGAAGAAGAGAGGTTGTATGTTTATCATGTTGGTTTAATTTTTCAACCTAGACAATCTGCAGCAAGGCACATGGACCCTAATTTCAACCTAGACAATCTGCAGCAAGGCACATGGACCCTAATCTTCCACACAGTTTTCATTCTATGCATGGAGCTAACTATTGACTTTGCCTGTAAAGAGAGGATTGTGTGCCTAAATTTTGTCTAACAAATGCAAACATAGAATGAAATGTATTAATATTTCTATTTCTTCCATAGGCTAATAGTAACTAAATATTTTTAAAGACCCATCTCTTTTCTTCTCTTTATACAAAATGAGAGTATCTGAGCCAAAATATTAAATTCTAGTTCATTTCCACAATGACTAGTGTCAAGCTCATATACTCTTCTGATTCTAGACTGGAGAAGATTATTCAAACTTGATCTGCGTTTCAGGTTTTTAAATGTCCTAAAAACAGAAAATTAGATTCAGATCTCAAAAAAGGAGTTTTGGAATGACTTTCAAAGTACTAATACTAATTATACTTTTCTTTTGGTAGCGTGACTCTTCTTATACCTAAGAACATATTACAAATGTCAAAACCATTGCATTTTGACATTGCAAAACATGCCTTGAACTCTTGAACTACTGTGAAAAGAATCATCGTTGTAAAGACTTTTTTTTAAGCTAGCTGATACTCGTAAGTATGAAAAGAGATTGTCTTTCAGCAGACAGGCCCAAAGGAATATATATAAGGAAGAAATATGAAAAAATAAATTAGGTTGTAAAATAATAATTGGGCAATACACTGTATCAAAAATATGTAGATGGAGATGTTAGTGGTGGTAATTTAAATGTTGAAGGTGAAGAGAATTTCAAATTCCAAAGAAAGATGAATGATAATCAGATGTTTCATTAATTTCTAGTCTGTGAAAATATGCATTTTATAGTAATATGTATAGACTTATTTTATTTAGAAATAGTATTTTAGAATTTATTAAAAACTCAGTGATAGCCTTTATACCAAAATGTTTAACTTTACCAACAGCAAGTCATAAAAGTATTTATTTTAAAGCTTTTTAATATTATCATGTAAATTTCATCTGTCTTCAAATGTAAATAATTATCTGCCTAAATGTTATATTTTTATGTATGCATTTTCTGAAAATGTATTGTTTTGTAAAGTGGCAAAGATAATAAATTAAGCATTTGTTGCACTTGTTTCTGTGAAGCATATAGAGCTCTATTTTAAATAAAGGAAGATGTGTCATATTTTGGTTTCTATACAATTATGTCCTATTATTTTTTAATTGTGTTTTATTTGTATGTTGCGTGCAGGGAGGGTGTTAGAGACTTAATTGCTGGCTCCAATGGGCACTGGAATTTTAATTTCTTCCTTCCTTTTAACCAACGAGTTGTAGAATTCTAGAATTTCAGAGCTGGAAGGGACACTTCTTCAATAGCCATTTCTCTACATGGAACTTAGGACAATAGATTTTGGTTTTTTTTTCTACCAAGCAACTGGTTTTTTGCACTTTTAAAACATTTACTAAAAGACTACTGGGTTGACCTGCTCTCAAGCCTAAAATAGCTTCAGTTACACTTAAAATCACAAACACGTGGTCTACAAGCCTTTTCAGGACATGGAACCAGACAACGGCTCTACCTTCATTTCCAGTATCCCCACATTCATCACCAACTGTTCTCCAGATCCTGGCTTCCTGCTATTCCCTGAACTTGCCAAACACATGCCTGTCCCAGGGCTTTGCCCTCACTGTTCTGCCTAGAATGTTAAAGGTCTCTGTAAGAATGCCATCATACCAAAGGAGCCTTTCTTGCTACCCTTTCAAAAGTCACACACTTTGTCATTCACTACCTGTTTAGCCTGTGTAATTTTTTCTTTATAGCATTTAGCATTAATCGGCATTCAATTATATATCTACTAGTATGTAGTATCATAATGACTAAATCCTTGAGCACTGGAATTAGGGAATTAGGGGTCATTTCACTTACATTTGAAGATATAGTTTTAAAATATTGAGAGTAACGTATTGTTTTGGACAGTAAAAAAAAAAATGCTCTATGAAACTCATTATTCATGCCCCAATATCTGCAATAAACCTTAGGACTGAGTTTCTTACCCAATCAAGAATAGTTCATCCCAATTTCTAATTCATGATGGCTGTTTCAGAATGGCATTATGAGAAGATTAGGTGTTTGGTTTATATTCTGAACCCTATGAAGTTGATGTTTTCTGAGACTTAGCATAAGAGAGGCAGAACACTGAACTGGTTTTACTTTTTGTATAGATTTTTAAGTTCTTTTGCCTTTCTATTAGTTTTTCCATTTGGGAGGACAGTTTGATTAATAGTATCCTGAATATCTTGCATTAAGTCAGTACTCACCAGCTTCACTAGCCATATATTCTTGGTTAACAATCATTAAGTCAGGTTCGCAACTGCTTCATTATTAGCTGCTGCTTAAAGTTGCAGAAATACTTACTTCACATCAGTGTAGATTGTGAAACCTAGGAATGAAATAAAATGAGTGCTTTAGTCTCAGCAGCATTAGCAGTAGCTTTTTCCCCCCTCAGTTGTAATTCTGCAATTTCAGCATCTTAATTTTAAAACACAAGTATGTGCACACAAGTATGTGACGGTGAATGTTCACATTGATGCAATAGTTTACCTACAGTGTGAACATAAAATTGGATAGTTACTTTTTTTCAATCAGGATAAATTCCTGGAGATTAGGGGATTACTGAATCCAGGCTGTTTTATGGGGTGTTCTGGAAGTGATTTTCGAGAAATGCTCAGTGACTTTTAGAAGAAATACATATATTTTGGCAGAGAGTTTTAAAACATTGATTTGAAGTTTCTTTAAAATCTATTTATTAGAAACATATTCCCACAGTGCTTTGTTTTTGTGTCTTTTAATGCTGTATGTAACAAAATTGTAATTACAATCACTTTTATATTTAAAAGAGGTTAATATTCTTTTTCCTTCAAATATTAGTTAACAAATCTTTATCAAGCATTGCTGCTAAGTGCATAGTATCTGAACAGTCACTCAAGTGTTAAGAAAGCAATAAATTCCCACACTCAAGAAAATAATCAATTTGGGAAGACAAGATATAAACATGGAAAGCTAATGTTAGAAGATAGTTATACAAGAGATGTTGTATGAAAGGAAATTATTAAGGCCTAGCATGGGTACAAATATTAAATGTGAATGAAAACATAAAAATCAGGTATTGATTATGTTGTAAGAGTCAAGAAAATTGATGTGTTGAGTCTTGTGGGATGGGAAAGACTTCTATAAGTAGAATACAAGGAAGAGGTTGTCCCTGGTTGAAAACATGTCTGGAACAAAGTCTGATGCTCATGGCAGTGAGTAAGCTACAGAGCTGGGATTGAGGGATTCTGTAAGGATTTGATTACAGCATTTAAACTTGATCCTGTCGTTGAGGGAGACTCTGAAGGTGTTAAAGCAGCAGTGATCATGTGAAGTTGGTATTTAATAAAGGCAGCAAAAGAATTACCCTCTCAAGAGATTTATCAAAGTAACCTGAAGACTCCAACATACCCTTTCTTCTCTGATAAAGAGAGGCAGTACACAGGTGAAAAATTTCAAGACGAGCTATACAATTGGTGTGACATGAGTGTTTTAATATGGTATATTTTCCCTACTTTTAAATCTATCTTAAATGCAAAGCAAAATATTGTCATAAGACATGACATTTAATCTTTAATAATTTAGTTTTATTACAATTATAACACAAATAATTTTTAAAAATACACAGAAAGAAGCAAGCATTTATAAAGGTCTACCTTGTAATTGTATCTTTGCACAAAGTAATTTCTAGGTGCCACTGAACTGTATGCATTAAATTTCAAATATAATCGAATCAGCTTTAGAAATACTAGTGGTGCTTCATAGGAGAATCCTTGCTTCAGCAACTTAGGAAACTACGCTTGATTTTCTTTTGAGTGTTACTCAATTGTGCTTGAAATTGTTCATTTGAACCCTTCTAAACAACAAGCAGGTGGTTAAATGTGGGCACTGTCTAAAATTTACACAAAAAATTCCAAGCACAATGCACTTTTGCCCTGTGAATGTCAACTGGCTTTCCCTTCTCTCTCATAGCCTGCCCTTCCCTGGCCATTAGATTTGACCTTGCTACATCCCTGAAAAGAGAACAGGCTCAAATGTAGCTACTTTCTAGGGAGCATTAGACTATTTTTATAGTCCTGCAGCTAAAGCTTTTAATGTGGCAACTGCTGGTTACTGAAGCAGTTTAAGAAAAAGGAACTGCTGAGTTTGCCTTTTATTTTTAAATGGAGAAACACAAGGTGACAATCATATAAGATATAAGTGAAGCGGAACACGGGAAATACATCCTAGGATTTCTGTATAGAGCAAAAGCAAGAATTTGCAAAACACATTTCAATTATATGCTGCAATCTGGATCTTTACTTTTATATAATACATGAACTAGCTCATAAAATGCACTTTTCTCTATGTCAGCTTTTCCTTTATCAGAAATACATGGGTGATAACATGAACATCTTACTGAGGATGTAGTCACAGTGAGGTATTTGTGAAATAACCAAAAATTTACAATAGGGTAGAAATACGACATTCGGAAATACATAGACTTTGTAGTTCTTTTTTTTTCGAAAGCAAACTTTTGTAGGTGTAGAGTACATTTTCTGTTCCCATCTTCTCTCTGCCCATTCACTCCTTGACCCACTATGATAGAACTTTTGACTCGTCCTGTAAAATGGCCTTCTCTGTGCTAAGTATTTGTAGTAGTCTGGTGCAAGGATATTTACCCTTTTCTTCCTTTCTCTCTCTCTGGCCTTTGCAACAGAATGTCTTCTCCCATAATTATTTTCCTTTGCTTGATTGTCCTCCCCCTACCTCTTCTTTTTCTCTGCATTCTTCACTTTTTTTTTGAGACAGGGTCTCACTCTGTCACCTAAACTGTCATGCAGTGGCATGATCACGGCTCATCGCAGCATCAACCTTTCCAGGCTCAAGTGATCTTCCCACTTCAGCCTACCAGTAGCTGGACCAGGCGTGAGCCAGTACACCTAGCTAATTTTTGTGTGAGCCACCACTCCTGGACCATAATTTTCTTTTTTTTGTGGTCCCTAAAATGTTCATATTTATCCACTTCTAGCTTTGGCTCTCCTAAACACCCCTCCTTGGTAATCTCATCCACTCTTTTGCCTTTAATAAGGCTAGTGATGTTCAAACCTGCATACTTGTCCCAGACTTCTCTTCTAAGATCCAGGCCCTAACGTCCAGCCTCTTCTTTATGCATCCACTTGGATATAACATAGTCACTTCTGATTCTAATGTAAAAATGTAATTTTTTGTGTCTGACTTCTTTTGCTTAGCATACTGTTTTTGACATTCAGTCATGTTAGATGTATCAGCAGCTTGTTTTATATTGCTGGGTACAGTTCTATTAACATACCACAATTTGTTTATGCATTCATTTGTTGAACATTTGGATTGTTTCTGGTTTGGGGCTGTCATGAATAAATCTGCTGTGAACATTGATGTTTAAGTCTTTTTGTGGATATGTGCTTTCATTTCTCTTGAGTAAATACCTAACACTATAATTTCTGGAGTGTAAATACTTACAAGTATAATTAGGTAAATACTTAGGGGTGTAAAGTGTTTGTACCAGTTTATACTGTCAGTGTATGAGACTAATAGTTGCTCCAGTTTTTCACTTGATAGCTTTGCTGGTGAAGTGTAGTAGTATCTTATTGTTTTTTATTTATTTATTTTTTTGAGACAGAGTTTCCTTCTGTCACCCAGGCTGGAGTGCAGTGGCGTGATCTTGGCTCACTGCAACCTCCGCTTCCTGGGTTCAAGCGATTCTCGTGCCTCAGCCTTCCGAGTACCTGAGATTACAGGTGCATGCCACCGTGTTGACTAATTTTTGAATTTTTAGTAGAGACAGGGTTTCACCATGTTGGCCAGGCTGGTCTCGAACTCCTGACCCCAGGTGATTCTCCCGCCTCAGCCTCCCAAAGTGCTGGGATTACAGGCATGAGCCACCGCGCCCAGCCTCTCATTGTTATTTTAAATTGCACTTCTGTGATCACTAATTATATTTAGCTTCTTTTCCTATAGATGCTGACTTTGTGTATTTGGAGTACATCAAAATATTTTGCCCACTTTTTACTGGTTGTTTTCTTATTATTGAGTTGTAAGTATACGTTATGGATTCTGGATACAAATATTTGACAAATATTAACTTTTTTTTTCATGACAAACCTGTTTCCCTGCCTGTGATCCCTCTTGTTCAACCTGACAACCCAGTCCAATTGTCCCTTCTTCCTTAATATATCTATCCTTCCTCTTCATCTTTATGTCACTGCTGTGTATGCTACCATGCCACTGTCTCACTTCAGGCCCCTACCAGTTGTTACCTTGGTGTCTGCCGTGGTCTTTTCTCATATTGTGTCTCCATTTCCACTTCTATCAATTTACTCTCTTTCAGATAACTATTAGTGATTGTTCTAAACTATAAGTACGATAACCTTATTTTCCTCTGTAAAATATTTTTAAATCTTAATTTGAAACTGTCTGTTTCTGGACACAGAATTTCACAGCAACTCAATTTCCTTCCTTTTCTCCTCCCTTGGCTAATCTCTCACCTTTTTCTCTAATATACATGTCAACTAGAACTGCTGGAAATGGTACAAACACTGCATGTATATCTCTGTTTCTAGGATTTTATGCAATTATTTTTTCATCTTTCTGGAATTTCCCAGTCTCTGTCTAACTCACATGATTCACTTTTATTTCTGATCAGGCTCAGTTTAAATATCTTCTTTGGAATATTATCTCACTCATGCATTCTTGATGTAGGTATCTGTCTTAGTCCGAGTTTTCTAGAAAGAGCCTCTGAGGAAGGGGCTAGGGGGCCGATGGTTTACTTGGAAGGTGCAAAGCTAGTGCAGCCAAAATAAGGACCTTCACTTTGATTATTTCCCTTAAACTCAGATGAATAATTGGGATAAATAAATAAGGACGTGTATATTTGAATCTTACATTGCTTTCTGTAAATCACAGCAAATCTATGAAAAACCTAGTTATATCTAATGGTTAAAGACTATACTTTCCCCTAAGTCCAGAAATAAATTAATATTCATTCTCACAACTTCTATATAACATTGTATTGGAGATCTAGTTTGTGAAATAACATAAAAGAAAGAAAAAAAGAAATACAGATTGGGGCTGGGTGTGGTGGCTCATGCCTGTAATCCCAGAACTTTGGGAGGCCAAGGCAGGAGGATCACTTGAGGTCAGGAGTTAGAGACCAGCCTGGGCACCATAGTGAGACCTGTCTCTACAAAAAATTTTTACAAAATAGCCAGGCATGGTGGCATGCACCTGTAGTCCCAGATACTAAGGAGGCTGAGCTGGGAGGATCACTTGAGCCCATGAGTTCAAGGCTACAGTGAGCTATGATCACTTCACTGCACTCTAGGCTAGGCAACAGAGATTGATCCTGTTTCTAAAAAAGAAATAGAGATTGAAAAATAAAAAGTAAATGGGGTCAGGTGACATGATTGTGTATATTAAAAAATCCTAATGAAGCTAATAAAAAGGTACTAGAATTAATACTTTAGTGAGGTCACAAAATATAAGATTGATGTGAGAAAATCAATTTAATATGAATGGGATTATACAGTATGTATTCCTGTTAAGTGTATGCATTGAAAATATTTTCTTGCACTTTGTAATTTGCCTTTTCATTTAATTAATGGTGGTTTTCAAAGAGCAGAAATTTTTATTTTTATTTTTAAAATTTCCATAGGTTTTTGTGGAACAGGTGGTATTTGGTTACATGAGTAAGTTCCTTAGTGGTGATTTGTGAGATTTTGGTGCATCCATCACCCAAGCAGTATACACTGTACCCAATTTGTAATCTTTTCTCTCTCACCCTGCAGCAGAATTTTTAAAATTTGATGACCAATTTACTAATTTTTTCTTTGTGGTTTTGTGTTCTAGCTAAAAATATTTGTCTATTTCAAAAATATGAAGATGCCTAGCCCATGTTTTTTCCCTAGGAGTTTTACATTTTAGCTTTAAGTTTTTATCCTTGATATATTTTAAGTTTTACATATGGTGTGAGGTAGAGGTCACATCCATATGGATGTCTCATTGCTCTAGTATCTTCTGTTGAAAAAAAATTCTCATTTAAATATATTGGCACTTTTGTTAAAGTTTGATTTGTCATATATTTGTGGGTCTGTTTCTATATTTCCTGTTTCTTTTATCTGCATGTCTTTTCTGTGTCAGTTGTATACTGGGTTATTCTCATAGTAAGTCTTGAAATGATGTAGTATAAGTCCTCCAACTTTATTGTTCTAGTTTGAAATTGTTTTTTGCTATCCTAAGTTCATTAGTTTCCATATAAATTTTAGAACCAGATTGTCATTTTCTACAGAAAGAAGAAAACCCAAGGTATTTTTATTGAGATTGCATTGATCTCATAGATCAATTTGGAGAGAATAATTTTCTTAAAAAATATTGAGCCTTCTAATCCATAAACATTATGTATTTCTCCATTTGTTTATGTCTTATTTAATTTCTTTAAGCAATGTTTTGAGGATTTTCTCCCCATCTATTTGTATTGCAGTTATTTTGTATAATTTCTCCCCGAGTATTGCCTGCTTTTAGGATAATATTGTTAAAGGTGTTTTTTAAATTTTCATTTTTCAGTTTTTCCACTGTGGTAATGTTTGGAAACAAAATTGATGTTACTAGATCAGTTCCCTCAGGCGTTAGACTTCACTGTAATGACTTTTCATTTATCCACAGTACTGAGAACAGTGGCTTAGACATACAAAGCAATTGGTAAATATATGTTGAATTTAATGAACTGATGCTTGAGAATTATTTTAGCCAAAGTCTAAGTTTAATCAGTGAAGCATTAAAGTTTTAGCCCCCATAAAACTAGAGATGCCATATATTCTTTATAAACTTTAAAAATCTTGTGTCCAAAAGTGTGGCTCACACCTATAATCCCAGCACTTTGGGAGGCCTAGCAGGTGGATCACTTGAGGTTAGGAGTTTGAGACCAGCCTGGCCAACATGGTGAAATCCAGTCTCTACTAAAAATACAAAAATTAGCCGGGCGTGGTGGCACACACCTCAAGTCCCAGCTACTCTATTCAGGAGGCTGAGACAGGAGAATCGCTTGAACCCAGGAGGGGGAGGTTGCAGTGAGCAGAGATCATGCTGCCGCACTCCAGCATGGGCAACAGAGTTAGACGCCATCTCAAAAAAAAAAAAAATCTGAAGGTGCCTTGTTTGACAAGTGATGGAATAAGTAAATCAACAATAGCCTTTCATTTATAGAAGAGAAAACTGAGGCATAGTTATTAAATGACCTGCGATGTATGGTAATAGTGGTAGCTGTAAGCACAGAAATCTGAATGGTGTGGAGAAAAGTGACATGCTATGGTTTGAATTTCACAACTGGCTGTTTGCTTTAGATTGCCAACAAGCCCAAAGATTATTTTTAAAACAAGAGAAGCTATTCTACCTGGAAAACTTTGGTAGATAAAAAGAGAGTGTGGGTGGAGGTAATATTCCATTCCCTTTTTTCTCCTACTTGTCAAAAAGGCACGAGTCATTTCTGCATGTATGGATTCTGCTGTATAAATATTTTGACTAATAAATCTCTGGGGAAAAGGGACACCTTCTCAGAAGTTGGCAGTGTTTTCTTTTGCCCAACAACATGTTATAGTGGACCTGGCTACTAGGATCAATCTTCTGAGTCAAAAACTACTTCTCTCAATTACTGATAGTTGTATCCTGAGTTGTTCAGACTCTGAATGGTTTCTATCCTTTTCAATTTATTGAGTTGTTTTATGGTCCAGAATATGGTTTATGTTGGTGTGTGTTCTGTGAGCACTCAAAAAGAATATATATTTGTAGTTCTGTGTATAGTCCTCTGTAAATATAAAGTCAAGTTGACAGTGTCCTTCAAATATTTTATCCTGATTTCTGTCCAATTATTCTACCAATTATTGAAAGAAAGGTGTTGACATTCCCCCAACCATAATTATAGATTTGTTGAGTTCTTCTTGCACTTTATCAATTTTTATTTCTCATATTTTGAAACTGTTTTTAGGTGCATATATATGCACACATAGATTATTATGCCTTGTTGATGCATGAATTCCTTTATTATGAAATATCCAATTTTATGTCAGATAATATTCCTTGATGTGAAGCTATTTTATCCGATGTTAATATAGACACTGAATATGTTTTGATAAGTATTTGCATGGTATATATTTTTCCATACTTTAATATATATGGGTCTTTATAGATTTCTTATAGATAGTGTATAGTTGGGTCTTACATTTTTATCTGACAAATTTTCACCTTTAAAAATTGGAGTGTGCAAGGAACAGAAAATCAAACACTGCATGTTCTCACTTATAAGTGGGAGTTGAACAATGAGAACACATGAACAGGAAGGGGAACAACATACACAGGGGCCTGTCAGGGCTTGGGGGGCAAGGGGAGGGAGAGCACTAGGACAAATAGCTAATGTATGCAGGGCTTAAAACCTAGATGTTGGGTTGATAGATGCAGCAAACCACCATGGTACACGTATATCTGTGTAAGAAAACTGCACATTCTGCACATGTATCCTTGAAACTTAAGGTAAAATTAAAAAATTGGAGTGTGTAGACCATTTATAGTTAATATAATTATCAACATAATCTTAATTTTACTACCTTACTATTTTTTCCCACTTTTCTCATCTTTTTATCTTTTTTTCTTGTTTTTAATTAGTTCATTTTATTAGTATTCCAATTTATTTTCTCTATGACTTATTAGTGATTTCACTTTAATGTTTACGGTTTGTTCTATGATTTACAATACACATCTTTAACTTAACATAATCTACCTTCAAAAACTGTTTTGCCACATTACATATAATAACAATCTTACAAAGTATTTTTAGTTTTCTCCCTCCTGTCCTTTTTATTTTTGTTGACATACATTTTCTGTATCTATTATAAATTTCACAATATAGTGATGTATTGTTTGCTTTAAATTGTCCATTTTAAATAATTAAATAACATTGAAAATATTTTTAATGTGAACATTTTTTCCTCGTATTTACTATAGATGATGCTTATAACTCCTTTGTATAGATCTGAGTTCAGATTGATTTTTTTTTCAGTAAGAAGATTATTCTTAATGTTCCTTATAGAGCACAAAATTCTCTTAGCTTTTGTTAATCTGAAAATATCTTCATTTTTGAAGGACATTTTCAGTGGATACAGAATTCTAAGCAGTTTTGGGGTTTTCTGGTTTATTTTGTCAGCACATTAAATACATTGTTTTATCTTCTAATTTGCGTTGTTTCTGACAAGGTCAGGAATAATTATCTCTCTCTGTATTGCAACTTTTTTGTTTTGTTGCCATCTTAAGATTTTTCTCTTTTCATGGGTTTTTAGCAATGTGATTATAATGGGCTTAGGTGTGGTTTTTGTTTGTTTTTATCCTACTTTTGTTTCACTGAATTTCTTGGATTTGTGTGTTTATGATTTTTGTTAAATCTGCAAAATTTCTGTGCTCCACTATGCCTTCAGAGTTTTTTTCTATTCCATGCACTATCTCCTCTCTTCTAGGGTGCTTCAAATATGTGTATAATAGACAACTTGACATTGTTCCATAGGTAATGAGGTTCTCATTTTTCTGCAGCTTTTTTTTTCTCTGTACTTCAATTTGATTCATTTCTATTGCTTATTTCTTAAAGTTTACTACTCCTTTATTTTGCATTTTAAAATCTCCTAATATACCCTTCCAGTGAAATTTTCATTTCGGATACTGTATTTCTTAGCCTTAGAAATATCACTTATCTTTTTTATATAGCTTCCATTCGTTTTCTCGCTATTTCTATATTTACTTTAGTGCTTGACCGTATTTACAATAGCTATTTTCAAATCTGTCTTCCTCTGAGTCTGTTTTTTAAAAACTGCTCTTTCATTTATAAATCATATTTTTTCTTTGCATATCTAGTAATTTATTATTAGATGCTTAACATTGTAAAGGTTACATTATTGAGTTTCTGGGTCTTACTGTCATCCTTTCAGGAGAGTTGAAGTTTGATTTGGAAGGCATCTAAGAGCATTGAGGAATTTTTTGATCCTTTTAAGTCTTGTTTTTAAGTTTTGTTAGAGAAGGTCTAGAGTAGCTTTAACTCTAGGACTAGTTTAATCTTACCACAAAGGTCTAACCCTCCTGGATTTCAGCTGAATGCTCCAGGTTTCAGTAAGCTCTCTACACTCTTCCTGGTCAGTACACAAACATCTCCCAAGCCCTGTGTGAACTCTGGGGATTGTTCTGTTTACTGCTTCTCAACTATTGTTCTTTGCCTTGTCTCATGAAGATCCACCTAAGTAGGTACTATATAGTATTTAGAAAAAGACTCAAGGGTACCTCACTGCAGACTTTCAAAGTTGCTTCCTTGTGAAGCTCCCTCTGGTTCTGCAAATACCAGTTACCTTAGACTTGTCAAACTTCCATATCTGTCACCTTAACTCAGTAAGATTGCCATGCTTAGCTTAGCTTGGTTTGGCCTTTCTCCTTACAATCTTTCAGGAAGTGTCTCCAGGAAAAGAAAGACCCTGGGCAATAGTGGAGCTCGGTTTCTGTGTTTCCCTTATTTTAGGGATTATAATCCTATGCTGCCACCTGTTGTCAAATGCCTGAGTTTAAAATTATATATATATATATATATATATATATATATATATATATATATGCACATATATATACACACAGTTATATATATATTTCACACGTATTTCACACATATATTTCACACATATGTTGTACATATATATATATATGTTTCATTCATATGTATATATCTTTTTTTTTCTCCTGATTTTTAGCTGTTTATGGCAGGAGGGCAATTTTAGTACCAGATAGTCTGTCATGGATGGAAGCAGAAGTCCCTGTTTTAATTTGTAAGATTTTTAATGCATTATATTTGTTTATTCAATTGCTGATTTAAAAGCTTGTTTATTCTATGGACTAGGTCTTTTGAGACTGAATCAAGTGCAACAGAATAATAAATGCTAAAATAAAATTTTGGACATGACCAATTTATTAAAATGTGTTTATATGACAGAGAAAAAGCATGAGAGGGAGAGAGATCACAAAAGCTTCACAATCATTTATTCATATTGAGGGAACTCCTCAATATAGTGCAAGGTGCTGAATGATAACTTTTCAGGGATGGACTACTTGTAAGCCGTGCACATCTACACAATTATCCTTGCAATGATCAATCTAATTGTAGGAATGGCTGGAATATAATATTTTTTATAGTGCCTGTGTTCCTTGTATGTTAGGGTTAGTTATCTATGAAATTTGCAATTTTTTTCAGATTGATTTTTATTCAGAATGAATGTAGGTAGTTACATGTACTTTCAACATTTCTATTTTCTTTCTGAGAGTTACATTTTTTCCCCCTCTGGCATGTTAGGGGCTGGAGGGGCAGGTGCTTGATATGCCCCCTAATGTGACACTATGCCTTCTTTCCTTACTCCTACTTTTTCTTCTTTTCCTTTCTGATTTTATGTATTCTTCCATTTTTCAGTCTTGGTTACTCAAGAAGCAGTAGATAATGAGGACAGTAGTGCTTAGGGTTGGTTTAGAAGAAGAAAAGAGTTTTGCTTCATTACTTCCTCCTTCATATGGCTTGGTCACCTCTGAATTATGACTCACGTAAATCTAGCATAAAGCTACATTTAGGCTCTTTTGAACCTAGCTTCATGAAACCAGAGCTTGTATATTGAAATCTGAGAAGGAAACACTCTAGGGGCAGGCTGACACAACCACCAGTGGTTTTTAGTTTCATCATAATGTACCTTCTTTCATGCCCACTCTAATGAAATACGAATGCTGAATTACTGCAAATTGATTTCTGTTTCAGTTAAGAGAGCTTATGTAAGGGCAAGATGGAACAAAAAGAATATGTGTTTACTTAAGTATATGCAATTTGTATCTATTGGATTAGAAAAAAATTTTAATTTTGTATTGTGCCTTTTTTCTCCTGATAATTTTTCTGAAGGAAACATCTGTAAAGTTAACCTTCAGCATCACAGAAAATAGGTGACTTTCCTAAAAATATATTTAAAAAATACTCTTCTCAATGATACAGACCATAAAAATAATTTTTTCTTGGTCACTGATATTTTAATAATCTGATGAGTTTGATCAACATTTTTTAAAAAAGTATACACACATTTACACTCACGAGATTTTACATTTAATCTAAGATGTCTTTAAAGACTGTCCATATACTTCATGTTAAGGCAATACTTTGGATTAAGATGGAAGAGGAATGTATGTTTTGCTTGATGCAGGGAACTGACATGAAGTACTTTTTTTTTTTTTTAAATGAGGTGAGTCTTGCTATGTCACACAGTCTAGACTCAGGTGAGTCTCACTGTGTCACACAGGCTGAACTCAAACTCCTAGGCTCAAGGAATCTGCCGCTGTGCCCGGTCGAACATGTTTTTTTTTTAAATGTAAATTATTTCATTTAACCTTTTTGACATAGATTGTGTTATCCAAAAATTGCAGAAACAATATTTTTAGTCTCACATGCTCTTCTAGAATATTACCAACTAATGGGGCCCGTGTCACTGTCTTAATGAAAAGAATGCTTCAGAAGTGCCATGTATGACTTTAAAATATATAAGTCTAAGGGGTACAAGTGCAGCTTCGTTACATGGATATATTGTGTAGTGGTGAAGTCTGGACTTTTAGTGTAACCATCACCCAAATAATGTACATTGTACCCATTGAGTGATTTCCTATCCCTCACCCTGCCCTTACCCTCCCACCCTTCTGAGTCTCCCATGTCTATTATTCCACACTCTATGTCCATATACTTGACTTTAAGGCTAAGTTATAAAAGGCAATACTTCTTCCTAGCTCACTATTTCTCTCACATTCTTGGAAACCTGCCATTCATGTTTGGAAGCCCAGGACACATAGACTTTATACATAGGTGTTTCAGCCAACAGCCCCAGGAAGGTCTCGGCCAACATCCAGTATTGACCATTAGACATGAGCGTGAACAAGCCTTCAGAGGATTTCAGGCCCTAGCCTACAAGGTATCCATAGACATTAAGTCTACCCACTGAGGTCTCAAATATCATGGAGCAGAGACAACATGTGAATTTAGCCTTTAGCTTTTGAGCTGCCCCTGCTAAGGCAGAGTTGAGCAGATGAGCAATCCACACAGAATACTCCTCAAATTGCAGGTTTCTGAGCAAAAGAAGTGCCCTGCTTTCAATTCGTTAAATTTTAGGGTGATTTTATTGGCAGCAGCAGATAGGTGGAACACATTTGTTTCCAGGAATTGAAGTGTAGCTAAAACTAAACCTAATATATGTGGCAATAGCTTTAGGGTCAGAGGCAGGTGGAAATGGGAAATGTCCTTAGGGGAGTGTTACTGAAAACTTAAAAGAGATCAAGGAAACTATCAGAGGAAGCCTGGTGACCTTGAAAAGGCTGTTGGTGAGGACTTGAAGAAAAGAGGAAAATGTTTTTGGAAGCTGGAGGAAAGGGGACTCATGTAGTGGCAGAAAGCTTTGCAATAATGTCTCCTGCAGTAAAATGGAAAATAGGAAATATACCTTCTAGCTAAGGAGCTTTGCAGAAAGAGGGTTGTAAGTGCTTTGCCTTCTGTCTGCTTCCTAGCTGCCTGTAGTAAAATGCAAGGAAGACAGATGAGCTAAAGAAAGCACTGTTATATATAAAGTCTCCAGGACTTGCTGGGTTGGAAAAGAAAACTGTTTCTCATTCCCAGCCTCTCCAGATGGCAAATGATGCTAAAATTAAGATGTGGCTTCTGAGCAGAGATCAAATCCAGGGTGCTGTCAGGAGAACATGGTCTAAAGATAAAACCTTTTGTTAAGGCCTCATAAAGTTTTGAGATAGTATATTTTAGACCATTTTGAACAGACAAAAGGCCCACTAATGACCTTAAGGGGTGTTTCACAGACTATTTCCATATAAAAATAGGGTTTCTAAAAATCTTAAGGGAGGTTTCTAAAAAAGAGCCAAATTTAGAAAAAGTCTTATCTCTGTGGGATTTGGGCATGTGGCTTTTGTCTAATGGAGTGGATTATAAATTGATTCATAAGAAACCCACAAAGTGTTTAAAGGAATTTTAGCATCTTGTATTGAAAAAGATGGAGACAGAACAAAATTAAAAAGAGGGGTTTAACTTCTAAATTTCCATGAGCAGGAAGCAGACCAAGAAAACTGTTTAACTACAAAAACAACTCACATTTTATGAAATGGGAAAGATAAGTCAGCGGGTTAAACAGCCCAAAAGGCAGAGCAAAGAGCCATCCTAGGTAGCAGGACTGATTCCTAATTAAGGAAATGGAAATATGTACTTGGCTGTTTATCAGAATGATTCAGTACCTGCTGTATTTCATCTGTTTTCCCTCTACTGAATGTCAGTACATTTAATGGTTTTCTTCAGTCTATCACATTGCATGTCAGGTGTGTGTGGAGTAGATGAATCATCGTTTTAGTTCACAGATCTCCATTTCAAGAAGAACGAGACTCAAAGGGCTAAACTTAAGGAATTACATTCAAGGAACTTCATCGGATTTAGATGACAAGATACTGAACCTCAAGCTTGATGGGCCTGGGGGAAGGTCTTGAGGAAAGGGTTAAGTGTATTTGCATGTGGAAGAGATGTGAATTGTTCTTACCTGAAAGTGGACGGTGGCAGATTTTAAGTTTCCAGTAATGACCTTCATAATACTTTGGATCTCAATGCTCTTACAGAACCTTGCCACTCCCTCATTTATGAATACATGTTCCACCCACAGAATCCTGGGTAGGTCTTTGTGACTATCTCAAAGAATAGAACGCTGCAAAAGTGATGCTGTGTGACTCCCAAGGCTAAATCATAAAATGGAATAGAGGGGAGACCTAACGGCTCTTTGTCGTGGAATGCTTGACTTTGAAATCCAGGCCCCATGTTGTGAAGAGAGGCCATGTCTAAATGTTCTGGCTGACAGTACCAGTGAATATCTCAAACAACAGCTGGAATCAATTTCCTGACTTCTGAGTAACTGAAACTTCAGATGATGCTTATTCTTAGCCTTCAAGCTGCCCCAGACACTGAGTGGAGCAGAAATAAGCTATCTCTAACATACCTGATCACATTACAAAATTAAGAGTGAAAAAATGATCATTTCTAAGTCACTAAAATATGAGGTGATTTCTTTGTTTTTTACAGGAACAGGTAGTCTACCAAGAATACTGTACAATCAACTATGTTACAAAGAAGGAAATATGCTGACAGCTACATAGCATGTAAGTGGCAGACCTGAGCTGTGAAACCCTGTGTTGGAATCCAAAGTTTGAGTTCTTTCTGATTTTTGACCCACTCCTGTAAGAGGGCATAGATTAACCAGAACAACATTGAGTTGGCCTAGAAAGTCCATTCAGCTTGAGCCCAGGATGACTGAACCCAGTAGAATGAAAATGAGATTTGTAACCTGCCAAATGTAGAGGCTATCTTTAAAAGCAAGGCATATTTTGTGGTCAAAAATTTTTATGGTCAAATTTTGCCCTTATTATTTACAAGACTTAATGAGACTTTGATCAAGCTATGTAATTTCTCTGTGTGCAAGTTTCCTCAATTGTGAAATGAGGGTATAATATCCGTCTTGAAAGTTGTAAGGATTATAATTTTGTATGCAAATAAGGGAAACTCTTATGTCTGAATATCTTAAAGTAGTCATCTAAAAGTCATGTTGAAATATGAGTGGCACACCCCCATTGATCTCTGACTTCTGAACAAAAATGTCTACAATGAGCTTGGCCACTGCTTTGTGCCCTTTTGAAATCCTGCTGCCACCTGGCCTTTCTTTCCTCCCTTCAGATACTCACTGCCCTAGGGGGTCTGGCTGTCAGGAATCTGGCTGCCTCTTCCGCTACTCCTCTATAAAGCTCCTCAAATCTCTAGCCCCTGCCACAGTTTTTTCTGCCTTGAAATTTAGCTAATCTTGATTATTTGTTTAATGACATTCAGGTGCAAATGAAGCATAACCCTATAAGACCTTTACACTTTAAAAGAACAGCTCATTAACTACTTTGAATCTCTAATTGATAGAATTAGTGGGAGAGAGAATTTTGTTCCCAGAGTTCTTTGCCTACTCTCTCTCTCTCCTCCCACAATAAGCAAAAAATACTCCTGAAAGTTACTTTGTAACCTCTCTGTATCCCTTTTGGGAAACAGTCTGTACTCCGACAGGTCCTAATAGAAATGAATTTGTTGTCTGTGGGAGAACTGAGGTGGGCAGCAAACATAAATGAACTTTATTTAAAATTGCAATAATTTTTTTTCTACCTCTTGTCCTCCTCAAATGGTGGATGGTGGTGTTAGTAGAGAGGCTACCATTTATTGACTCTCTTGACCAGTACTTGAGGCAATTCCCATTTAATGCCATTGTCTATGTATTTACTTTTTGGATTAGCCTGATTTTATCTTTTCAATAATATATTCACAAGTGGTGACTGAATTCTGAGAGGGAAAGGGGAGAGAAAGGATAATTATGCCATCCCTTTGACTATGGCAGAATGATTTCCATCCAGTTTGTTTCACACAGAAGCACAAAACTTTTCTGCACACTGTGCAGTGGAAGGTCATGAGGTAGAAATGGCATAGAACAAAGTATATCATTGGAAGCTCTTTTCAAAAGGTGTTTGTTTCACTCTTTAAGAAATACACAGATTTTCACAGCTCAGGATAAGGGGCGATATGAAGAAAGAACAGATGGATAGAGTTCGTGTTATATCACACTTTTAAAGAAATACATTAATACTGTCCCATAAATACATGAGACAAAACTTAAAATGCATTATAACCTGGGCTGGGTGCAGTGGCCCACACCTGTAATGCCAGCACTTTGGGAGGCCAAGGCAGGCAGATCACTTGAGGCCAGGAGTTTGAGACCAGCCTAGCCCACATGGTGAAACACTGTCTCTACTAAAAATTCAAAAATTAGCTGGGCATGGTGGCATGTGCCTGTAATTCTAGCTACACGAGAGGCTGAGGCACGAGAATCGCTTGAACCCGGGAGGCAGAGGTTGCAGTAAGCCAAGATCGTGCCACTGCACTTCAGCCTGAGTGGCAGAATGAGATTCTGTCTCAAAAACGAACAAAAAAAAGCATTATAACCTGATAAAGATATAAACATATTTTGTACTAAACAATGTTAACAGCCTCCATCCAAATCTCTGGGTCCATTTCCAGTCAATACAGAGTTGTCTGGAAAATTGTTATTGCATTCTCTTTGGATTTATTACATTGAATTTTCATTTTGTTCAAGTGTTCTATCTTACAATAATTAAACATACGATTTTATCATAGTAGTCTCTCATTTTCTGATTCCATTTGACCACTGATCCCTCTGTCCAGGAGTCAAGTCTTCATTAATGTCACTGTGTGGTACCAGCAAAGTTTTCACTATGTCTGGCTATGTATCAGAAATTTCTGGGCAGCTTGAAAATTTCTAAGGCCTAACCAGAGCTACTGTACTATAATGCTTTCATTTGTTCCTTCCTTTTCTTTCTCATTACTATGACACGAGAGAAAAAAAAAAAACAACAAAAAAACAAACACCAGAGCTTCCTCTCTCTGCCATGCAGATACAGCAAGAAGACGGCCATCTCCAAACCAGGAAGAGGGTCTTCACTAGACACTTGACATGGTTTGGTTCTGGGTCATCACCCAAATCTGATGTTGAATTGTAATCTTCAGTGTTGGAGGTGGGGCCTAGTGGGAGGCGACTGGATCATGGGTGTGGTTCTGATGGCTTAGCACCATCCCCTTAGTGATTTCTTGTGACAGAGTTCTCAGGAGAGAGATCTGGTTGTATGAATGTGTGGCACCTCTCCCTCTGCTCTCTCTTCCTCCTGCTCTAGCCATGTAGGATGAGTCTTCTTCCTCTTCACCTTCCCCCATGATTGTGAGTTTTTTGAGGCCTCCCCACCTATGCTTCTTATGCAGCCTGTGGAACTGTGAGCCAATTAAACCACTTTTTAAAAATAAAGTACCCAGTCTCAGTAGTTCTTCATAGCAATGCGAGAATGAGCTAATACGATATTGAATCTGCTAGTTCCTTAATCTTGGACTTCCCAGTATATCTTAAAGAGTGCATTTCTTTCTTTCTTTTTTATTTTTTGAGATGGAGTCTCGCTCTTTCATCAGGCTGGAGTGCAGTGGTGCGATCCTGGCTCACTGCAACCTCCGCCTCCCGGCTTCATGCAATTCTCCTGCCTCAGCCTCCCGAGTAGCTGGGACTACAGGTGCATGCCACCACGCCCAGCTAATTTTTGTATTTTAGTAGAGACAGTTTCACTATGTTGTCCAGGATGGTCTCGATCTCTTGACCTCATGACCTGCTCGCCTTGGCCTCCCAAAGTGCTGGGATTACAGGCGTGAGCCATTGCACCCTGCCAAGAGTACATTTCTTCAAGAGTGAAGCAAATGCCTGTTTAGAAGACCTTCCAGTGATGTACCACTTCATTCTTTGCCATTTCTACCTCATGACCTTCCACTACACAGCACAGAGACAAGCTGTTTGTTTTAGCATTAAACAAACTGGAGGGAAGTCACTGTACCATATTCAAAGGGACAACGTAATTGTCCTTTTCTCTTTCCACCTCACCAATTTGTTACATTCTATGTGATGATTACAGCAAAGTGATTTCAACTCTTCACTCTGCCACTTTTTGCTTTCCATTTTTATCATAGCAATTTCTCATTTTCTTTAGCCTCAGTCTGGTTCCCTTTGATCACTGATCCAGTGGTCTAATCTTCATCTAGATCCAAGTCTAAATCTTCATTTCCTGGGTTGTTGTAATTATCTATTAACTGGTGTCTCCAACTAGTCTCTCATCTCCCAATCTCTGGCAAAGAATGCCTTTGCCAGATTAATCTTTCTGAAATAATACCTTACACATGTGGTCCTCAAGTTCAGTAACTGTTAATTGTATCCATATCGTCCCTGTAGTCTTCAGAAATACAGTCAATATGTATTAGTTTGGCAGTATCCCTTAGTTTGGCATTTACAACTTAGCCTTTGCATACTTTTTCAGCATTCTTCAGTTCTTATCTCATTTGACCTCCTACCAGAACAAAAGCTTGATGAATTCTTCTGTTAGTTTGGGCTGCTGTAAGAAAGTACCGTAGACTAGGAGGCTTAAACAACAATTTATTTCTCGTAGCTCTAGATCCTGGAAAGTCCAAGATTAAGGTACTAGAAGATTCAGTATTTCGTGAGGGCCCTCTTCCTGGTTTGCAGACAGCTGTCTTCTTGCTGTACGTTCACATTGCAGAGAAAGGAGAATCTGATGTCTTTTTTCTCTTCTTATAAGGGGGCCGATTCTATCATAAGGCTCTACCCTCATGACCTCATCTAAACTTAATTACCTTTCAAAGCCCCACTTCCTAATACCATCAGTTTCAGGGTTAGGGCTTCAACATATGAATCTGGGAAGGACACAAACATTCAGTCTATAAGGCTTTCCTTCCTATTCAAGTGCTTTCTTTCTATATTTCTTTAATGTCATACATTCTCTCTCTCTCTCTTTTTCTTAACCAAACTTTATGTTGAAATAACTTCAGATTTAGAGAAAAGTTGCTAGTATAAAGAATTCCTAATTACCCTTCACTCAGATTCCCCATATGTTAACATTTTTACCACATTTGCTATATCATTCTCTCTCCATATAGAGATGTGTGTGTATATATATATACACACACACACACACACACACACACACATATATGTGTGTGTATGTGTGTGTGTGTGTATGATATGATGATTCTTTACTTCTCTCTACTTCAGTATGCATCTCCTAAACACGAGAACATTCTCTTGGATAACCACAGTGCAATTATCAAATAGGAAATTAACAATGACATAATACTACCATTTACAGAAATTGGAACTGTAAGGCACCAAACAGGAAAAAAATACTGACAAAATCTATATCTGCAAAAATGTTGCATTGAGAATATAAAATGAACTATTATAATTCAATTATAAGAAAATTAATGCCCTCTTCCCCCTTGGACCAAAGACTGGAACGGCTAACAAAAGAAGATTGACAAATGGTCAATAAGCGCATAAGAATGTACTCAATATTTGAAACAAAAGTTAAAACCACAGTGAGACACTACTGTATTCAGTAAAATACCTAAAATTATAAAGACAACTTAACCCCAAATATTGGCAACAATGTAGAGCAGTTGAAACTACCACACTTATATAACATTGTTCAACCACTTTGCAAAACTGTTTGAAAGTTTCTTACAAAGATAAAGATACATTTTCCCTATGATCCATCAATTCCAAAACTCCTCTTTAATTATCCCCCTAAATGAAAATATATGCCCACAAAAGGATTGTGCAAGAACATTCATAACATCTTTATGTATAAAAGCCAAGAATTAGAAACTACCCTAATGACCATGAATAGGAGAAGAGATGAATTGTGGTATACTCATACAATGCAGTAATACAGTAAAGAGAAACATACTGCTGATAAAACTATATCATGAATCTTGTAGACATGATGTTGAGAGCAAGATGCAGGACACAATAGAGTAAAAACTATATGATTCAATTTATAAAAGTTTAAAATCTGCAAACGTAATCTGTGGTGATAGAAACCGGAATAGTGTTTGCCATGGCAGACAGTGTATTGATTGGACGGGGACATGAGAAAAGTTACTGGTGTGATGGAAATCTTCTATATCTTGAATCGAGTGTGCATTTTCCAGGTGTATAAATTTGTTAAAGTTGATTGGTTCATATGCATTTCACCATGTCAATTTCACATTAATAATAAATGTGAAACAACAGTTGTTCACGGAGTGCAGCTATGCTACAGGGATAATGCAGGAACCCAGGTCTAACAGAGTGGAGCTGCTAATATCTCTAGACAGGAAGGGCATGGGTGGGGGAAGAGATATTCAAAGTTCATGAGTCAGTATGTTTCAGCAGGCCACTGAATTGACTTCAGTTAGGGATACAAATAATTCTTGATGAATTTGCAAGGATGAAACAAGCAAAAATAAATACCTGAAACTCAAATTTTTCTCTTATCCTCTTATTTCCTGCCAGGGTTCTCCATTGTTTAAACCATTTGAATGCCAGAGGGCGTGAAGTTCTATTGGTATAATCCTTATAGTTTCCCAGAGCATAGAGTGGAGAAAAGGAGGGACATTTGATCCTTGGGGGAAGATAAAAGGTATCTGGTATACATCTTGTTTTTATACCACTCTAAAGGGCACTATTTAATTGTAATAATGGTGGCTTGGCCAAGGGATTGTAGAAATTAAGAAAGGTAGGGGTGAGTTGATAATATATGAAAGAGAGTGATGGCAACAATTGATTTTGTAATTTAAGCTGTCTAATAGTGAAAATGAAGCTATGATGAGATAGGGGCAAGGCAATTGTGGTAGAATCAGTGGGACATAGATTCCGATAGGGTCAAAGGATTGTTTGAATTGGGGTACTAGAATGGGTATTTGCAAATGAAATTATGGAGGGATTTCAGTTAATAGTAATAAAAGGTCAAGGGTATGTCTGTGGGAATCAGTGGCTAAAGATAACATAGAATACAAAATGATTGTTAAGAGGAAATCAAGGAACTAAGCAACTGGGATAATGGAAGGAGTATCTGCATATATGAAATTGTCAAGAATCATGGCAGCATAGAGAGAATGACAGAGAGAAGGAAGCTAAAAGCTCTCAAAGAATGAGGAGGAGTAAAGAGGAGAGGGCCTGGGATGACTGCGAGAAGTGGGTGGTGTAGTCTGTTAACCTGAGTCATCCTTGATACATTTCTCTCTCAACCCCCAGAGTCTCAACCAATCATTAAGTCCTGTCAGTCTATTGTTTTCTCAGTATTAGCACCACTCTGGTCGCCAAGTAGGACTTAAAAAAAAATCATATTTCTGTGCTTCAGCACATTAGTTCTCTAATTGGTCTTGCACTAGTCACTTTTGCCAGTCTTTTGTGCGTGTATGTGCTGCAGCCTCAGTGAACTTTTCTCAGTAAATCTGACCATGTCACACAAGCCCACTTCTTCTCTAGTCTAGCACTTAAATTTTTTCCAGTGGGTTTCCAGTGCATTTAAAATTAAGACAAAAATCCTTCAGGCCTAAAAAAGCTTGGATGATCTGGACTCAGGTCTACCTTTCTGGTCTTATCTAACAACATATTGCACCATAATCTCCATGTGCACCAGGCACACCAGCACCTCTGCAGGGTCTTTGCCTGTACTGCTTGCTTTGTCTGGAATGTGCTCTCCTCTACCCTGTGTTTCACAAGGTTATATCATAGTCATCAGTTAAAGTTCAGTTCAAATGTCACCTGCCCGAGGAAACCATTCCCAACATTTTCCAGACTGGGTCTGTTAGCCCCTTTATATATGAAGCAGTATGAGTGCTTCTTAAGGGAGTCATTCAAAAGACTACCTGATATGGAATATATTCAAACTTTACGTTGATTTCGTTTTTTTCTAGGATTATGTTCGGCCGGTTGCTGGGACAGAAGGAACCAATTGTCATGAATAAGAGATATCCTTAAAGAGAAGTCTGGTTTAATTTGAAATAGGCTCCACTGGATCTAAAACAGCAGGGCGCTATAGCATAGGAAAAGCCCTGTGCCTTTTAAGTATCAGGACACTGGCACCATATGGTAGTGAAAAGCATCAGCAATAATGACCTTGTTTAGTCACCTCAACTGTCATTAGAATCACACAGAGAGTTTTGAAAAGATACCAATACTGGTAAGTCTTGAACAGCTGTATAAATTTACTTTAAAGTTATTGAATAACTTAGAGTGAATTTATAGTACGTAAATTATATCTCAACAAAGCGGTACAAATTTTGAAAATAATACTAATGTCCAGCCTCCATCTTTGGTCAATTATTTTGGAACCTCTGGGAAGCAGGTTGGACATTAACAGCTATTAAAAGCCCCTAGAAAAATTTAGCAATAACTAACAAAAGTATACATGCATTTACCCTTTGGCCCACTAATCCTATTTCTAGGAAGTTATTCTGAAAGCACAGCTCCAGTAAAACAAATAAATGCATGTGCCCACTGTTATTCACTGAAGCACTGTTTGTAAATGTTTGTAAATGCAGATTATGGGAAAACACCTGAATGTCCATACTCAGCAGGAATGCTTGAATAAACTACGGTGCATTGACGTGATAGAGAGTATTATGCTGTTGTAAAAATGGGTGAAGAATCTCTGGACTGATATTATACTGGTATCCTGAATCTTCTTTTTTGTTGTTGTTGTTGTTGTTGTTTGAGATGGAGTCTTGCTCTGTTGCCAGGCTGGAATGCAGTGGTGCAATCTCAGCTCACTGCAACCTCCACCTCCCAAGATCAAGTGATTCTCCTGCCTCAGCCTCCCGAACAGCTGGGATTACAGGCATGTGCCACCACGCCCAGCTAATTGTTGTATTTTTAATAGAGATGGGGTTTCACCATGTTGGCCAGGATGGTCTTGATCTCTTGACTTTGTGATTCGCCCGCCTTGGCTTCCCAAAGTGCTGGGATTACAGGCATGAGCCACTGCTCATGGCCCAGGATATACTTTTAAGTGAAAAAAGTAAAGTGTATATATATCTGTTGTGTGGTACCGTCAGGTGAGAAAGAAGGAGATATAAGAAAATATACATATATTTTCTCATCTGCACAAAAAAAGTATGGAAGGTTAAACTAGAAATTACTGTGATTGGTTATATACACAGATCAGTGGGAATGGGTTGAAAAGAATAGGGGAATGGGAATGGTTAGAAGGAATGAGGGTGAGGGACGTTTCTGCAAGTAGATTCTCTCGGGTGTTTCTAACTTCTTGAGCCAACAAGTGTTTCACATATTTAAAAAACCAATTAATACTAATCAGGATGTGTGGGGGACCTGAATGGAATGCAAACAATAACCAATGCATATAACTATATCAAAAATTAATACCACAACCATAATAAATGGGATAAAAAAGTGAATCTAAGTAATACTGAAAAACAGTCTTTTAAATATATTCTACAAGGCAAAGACCAAAAAGCTGCACACAAGTATTGTACCCTTCTCAGGAAATTCATTTTTCACAGGAGAATGTATTAGTAATTCTGAAACTGTATGTATTCTAAGATTGAACAATAAGTAAATAAATTGTGAATAATGAGAGCCAGCTTCTTCCTATCAGACAAGAGAGTTACAGATGAGGGAGGAAAAGGGGGAAGGTGAGAATGACCCCTATAGATTAGATTCAAATATATCAGTTTGAACTACTGTTTCTGTATATACTAGTTCTGAATACACACACACACACACATGAGGAAGAAAGAGAGAGAGAGGAGATAGTTACAGAAATAGTGGCCAGGCGCAGTGGCTCAGGCTTGTAATCCCAGCACTTTGGGAGGCCGACATGGACAGATCATGAGGTCAAGAGATCGAGACCATCCAGGCCAACACAGTGAAACCCATCTCTACTAAAAATACAAAAAATTAGCCTGGCATGGTGGCATGTGCCTGCAGTCTCAGCTACTCTGGAGGCTGAGGCCGGAGAATTGCTTGACATTGGTAGGCAGATGTTGCAGTGAGCCGAGATTATGCCACTGCACTCCAGCCTGGTGACAGAGTGAGACTCCATCTCAAATTAAATACATTAATTAATTTAAAAAAGAAATAGTTATAGATGTGCATGTATTTGTGTGTGTATATATACGGTTGTCCCTTGGTATCCACAGGGAATTGGTTCCAGGACACCCTGCAGATGTTCAAGTCCCTTTTGTAAAATGGCATAGTATTTGCATAAAACCTGTGCATATCTTGTGTAAATTATCTCTAGATATTACAATGGCTAATATAAATGCTATGAAATAATTGTTATAGTATATTGTCAATTTTCAAAAAATTTTTATTTTCTTTGAATTATTTTCAATCTGAGGTTAGAATCTGCAGACGTAGAGGGCTGACTGTATATACATATATTCTTTAGCACTGTTCACTTAGGACTAGAAGCAGTGACACACCAGTAGCAATGAGTATCCTAGTACCCAGAACTTGACTTCTAAGTACCATTTTTCAGTTAAATGGCTAATTTGAGGGCTGGGATGCAGAAAGCAAAAGATATGCCTGAATCTTTTTCTTTCTTTTCTTTTCTTTCTTTTTTTGAGATAGTCTCACTCTGTTGCCTAGGCTGGAGGGCAGTGGTGCCATCACCACTCACTGAAACCTCGACCTCTTGGCCTCAAGCAATTCTTCCTCAGCCTCCCAAGTAGCTAGGACTACAAGTGCACCTAGCTAATTTTTGTTTTTGTTTTTGCTTTACAGACCGGGTCTCACTTTGTTGCCCAGGCTGGTCTAGAGCTCCTGGGTTCAAGTGATTCTCCCATCTCAGCAAAGTGCTGCTGGGATTACAGGCCTGAGCCACTGTGCTTAGCTTTGAATCATCTTGTGATGCCAGAACATGAATGCTCAGAAATGATGGGAGCATATTGAAAGGACTGGACACCAATCTAAAGGAGCTCTTGAAGGCTAAAACTAGGACAATATGGACAAAAAAATAAATGAATTATAGTCTATAGAATAAAATATCTATGAATTCATAGTGATAAAAACAAACAAATAGATAAATGCAAGAGAAAGGACACATCTTCCTTACAGTAGAATTCCAAAGAGTAAATATAGAAGAAGTGTTAGAAATATAAAGTTGCCATTTGGACCTGTATACCTATGTGACAAACCTGCACGATCTGCACATATACCCCAGATCTTAAAGTATAATAAATAAATTTTAAAAATATATAAATTTGCCATTTGGTAAACGGCACAGTAATCATTGTGTTAGGGACAATTCAATGGATGTTAAAACTAGTGTGCAAAAATATAATTAGAAACAAGATATTTACACAGTTTCAGACTATCTTCACTAGCTAATTACAAGGGGGAAATAGTATCTTTACTGTGGAGAGACTTGGCAGATTAACTTAACTAAGCGATCAAAGTTAACGTCATCAAAATGTGACACTGACAACATGGACTCCTGATATGACGCACTGAGAAGAGTATGGCATCATTTCTGGGGTATTCTTGCCAAAATACATGAGTTTTATTCAATCATGAGGAAATATTAGACAAACAGATTGAAGAATATTCTATAAAACAGCTGACCATACTCTTAAAAAGTGTCAAGGTCATAAAAAAGAAAAGATAAGACTAATAAACTGTCCTGGAGGATCCAAGATGGTCAAATAGGAACTCTGGAGTGCAGTTCCCAGCAAGGACAATGAAGAAGGTGAGTACCCACTGCGTTTCCAAACAAATTTTCACTGTCCACAGACCAGGAGATTCCCAGGCCAAAAAGTGCCATGAGTTTTCAGCACAGCAGTTTCAGCCGGTGCCAGCTTGGAACACAGAAACTCACACAAATCTGGGTGGCCATTTCAACTGGCGCCTGGAGTGCCTGGAAGACAGAGCCACCCATTCAACTGAAAAGGAGGGGGCAGAGACAGGGAGCAAGGCGATCTGGCTTGGTGGGTACCACCCCTACAAAACAAGCAATCTGTAATGCTCTGGATTGAGAGTTTCTCAGCAAGCACAGCTGGACCCAGGAAGGTCCAGCTCAGTGGGGGAAAGGGCGACCACCACTACCGAGGCAGTCCACCACTATCAAGGCAGTTCACAGACCAGCTGGGCAGAGCCTGCGGCAGCTCAGCAATGCCTCTGCTGGCAGACTGTGACTAGACTACTATGTGTAGGGCAGGGCATCTTTGAAAAAAGGCAGCAGCATGTCAGGAACTTATAAATGAAGCCGACCTTCTTAGGACAGAGCACCTGTGAAAAGAGGTGGTTATGAGTTCTGCTGCAGCAGACTTAAAAGTACCTGCTCAGCAGCTCTGCACAGAACAATGGAGCTCCCAGCACTTGAGCTCTTATAAGGGACAGACTATCTCCTCAAACAGCTCCCTGACCCCTGTATACCCAAAGAGACACCTCATAAAGGAGGTCAGGCCAACATCTGGCAAGTACCCTTCTGGGACAAAGATAACAGAAGAAACTGGCAGCAACTCTTACTGTTCTGCAGCCCCTGTGGGTGTTCACCAGGCAAGCAGGGTCTGGAGTGGACCTCCAGCAGTCCTGCAGCAGAAGGATCTGACTGTTAGAAGGAAAACTAAGACAGAAAGAAATAACTTCATCATCAACAAAAAGGACGTCCAGAGACCCCAACTGAAAGTCACCAACTACAAAGACCACAGGTAGATAAAGCCACTAAGATGGGAAGAAACCAGCACAAAAAGGATGAAAACACTAAAAACCAGAACACCTTTCCTCCTCCAGAGGATCACAACTCCTCACCAGCTAGGGATCAAAGATGGATGGAGAATGAATCTGAAGAATCGACAGAAACAGGCTTCAGAAGGTGGGTAATAACAAACTTCTCAGAGCTAAAAGAACATTTGCTAACCCAATGCAAAGAAACTAAGAACATAGAAAAAAGGTTAGATGAGATGCTAACTAGAATAAACAGCTTAGAGAAGAATATAAATGAATTGATGGAGCTGAAAAACACAACACAAGAACTTTGCAAAGCAAACACAAGTTTCAATAGCCGAATTGACCAAGCAAAACAAAGGATATCAGAGATTGAAGATCAACTCAATGAAATAAAACAAGAAGGCAAGAATAGAGAAAAAAGAGTGAAAAGAAATGAACAAATCCTCCAAGAAATATGGGATTATGTGAAAAGACCTAATCTATGTTTGATAGGTGTATCTGAATGTGATGGAGAGAATGAATCCAAGCTGGAAAACATTCTTCTGGATATTATCCAGGAGAACTTCCCCAACCTAACAAGGCAGGCCACCATTCAAGTCCAGGAAATACAGAGAACACCACAAAGATATTCCTCAAGAAGAGCAACCCAAAGGCACATAATTGTCAGATTCACCAGGGTTGAAATGAAGGAAAAAATACTAAGGGCAGTCAGAGAGAAAGGTTGGATTACCCACAAAGGGAAGCCCATCAGACTTACAGTGGATCTCTCTGCAGAAACTCTACAAGCCAGAAGAGAGTGGGGGCCAATATTCGACAGCCTTAAAGAAAAGGACTTTCAACCTAGAATTTCATATCCAGCCAAACTAAGCTTCATAAGAGAAGAAGAAAGAAAATCCTTTATGGACAAGCAATTGCTGAGAGATTTCATCACCAGCAGGCCTGCCTTACAAGAGCTCCTGAAAGAAGCATTAAACAAGGAAAGGAACAACCAGTACCAGCCACTCCAAAAACCTACCACATGGTAAAGACCATCAACACAATGAAAAAAATGTGTCAACTAATGGGCAAAACATCCAGCTAGCAACAAAATGGCAGGATCAAATTCACACATAACAATATTAACCTTAAATGTAAATGGGCTAAATGCCCCAATAAAAAAACACAAACTGACAAATTGGATAAAAAGTCAAGACCCATTGGTGTGCTGTATTCAGGAAACCCAACCCACGTGCAAAGACACACATAGGCTCAAAATAAAGGGATAGAGGAAGATTTATCAAGCAAATGGAGAGAGAGAGAAAAAAAGCAGGAGTTTCAATCCTAGTTTCTGATAAAATGGACTTTAAACCAACAAAGATCAAAAGAGACAAAGAAGGGCAATACATAATTGTAAAAGGATTAATACAATAAGAGCTTACGATCCTAAATATATATGCACTCAATATAGTAGCACCCAGGTATATAAAGCAAGTTCTTAACAACCTACAAAGAGACTTAGACTCCCACACAATAATAATGGGAGACTTTAACACTGACTCCACTGTCAATATTAGACGGATCAATAAGACAGAAAATTAACAAGAATATCCAGGACTTGAACTCAGATCTGGACTTAGCGGACCAATAGACATCTACAGAAATCTCCACTCCAGATCCACAGAATATACATTATTCTCAGCCCCACATCACACCTACTCTAAAATTGACCACATAATTGGAAGTAAATCACTCCTCAGCAAATGCAAAATAAAGGAAATCATAACAAAGTCTCTCTGACTACAGGGCAATCAAATTAAAACTCAGAATTAAGAAACTAACTCAGAACCGCACAACTTCATGGAAACTGAACAACTGGCTCCTGAATGTCGACTGGATAAACAATGAAATGAAGGCAGAAATAAAGATGCTCTTTGAAACCAATGAGAATGAAGACACAACATACCAGAATCTCTGGGAAACATTTAAAGCAGTGTCTAGAGGGAAATTTATATCAATAAATGCCTACATGAGAAGCAAGGAAAGATCTAAAATTGACACCCTATTGTCAAAATTGAAAGAGCTAGAGGAGCAAGATAAAAAAATCTCAAAAGCTAGCAGAAGACAAGAAATAACTAAGATCAGAGCAGAACTTAAGGAGATAGAGATGCAAAAAACCCTTCAAAATATCCATAAATGCAGGAGCTGTTTTTCTGAAAAGATCAACAAAATAGACCACTAGCCAGATTAATAAAAAAGAGAATAATCAAATAGATGCAATAAAAAACAATAAAGGGGATATCACCACAGATTCCACAGAAATATAAACCACCATCAGAAATTACTAAAAACAACTCTATGCACATAAACAAGTAAACCTGGAAGAAATGGATAAATTCCTGGACACTTGCACTCTCCCTAGCCTAAACCTGGAAGAAGTTGAAACCTTGAACAGACCAATAGCAAGGGCTGAAGTTGAGGCTGCAATTAATAGCCTACCAACCAAAAAAAAGTCCAGGTCCAGATGGGTTCACAGATGAATTCTACCGAATGTACAAAGAGGAGCTGGTTCCACTCCTTCTGAAACTATTCCAAACAATCCAAAAAGAGGGAATCCTTCCCAAATCGTTTTATGAGACCAACATCATCCTGATACCAAAACGTGGCAGAGACTCAACAAAAAAAACTTCAGGCCAATATCCATGATGAACATAGTTGCAAAAATCTTCAATAAAATACTGGCAAACCAATTGCAACAGCACATCAAAAAGCTTATCCATCACGATCAAGTAGGCTTCATTCTGGGGATGCAAGGCAGGTTCAACATATGCAAGTCTATAAATGTAATCCACCACATAAACAGAACCAAAGACAAAAACCACATGATTATCTCAATAGATGCAGAGAAGGCCTTCAACAAAATTCAGTAGCCCTTTATGCTAAAACCTCTCAATAGCAAAAACTTGGAACCAACCCAAATGCCCATTGATGATAGACTGGACAGGGAAAATG